>JAJMLU010000398.1:77515-148280 GCA_030569835.1 Pichia sp. NRRL Y-27261
GTTAGTGCCGTCGACTTTGAGAGTGGAGTAGTGCCGTATGAACTTCGCCAATAAAGTGATTTTGTTGTTGACTGTGGTGGAGTAACACGGAAAAGTGTGTTGTTCTGTTTGGCATAGTTCACCCAGACATCTGTTTCTATTATAGGCATCCATTCCATAGCGTATAGAGACAATGCTAATGACAAACTTCAGGACTATGCAAAGTATGATAGTATTGACGCAAATACCACCTATTATTAACATCATCGTGGCTAATGTTTAATTAATCATAAAATGAATGTTTCTCACAAGAATAAACATTGTAGACGAGGAATACTCAATTCAGAACATTTGCAACATAAGGTTAGACAAATATATTATCCTGTTATCACTCTATTATATAACAATTTTAAATTATAGAACTAAGTAACTATTTACACAATTTAGTGGTGTAATTCTCACCAGAAGACGTTGCGAATCTACCTCTCAATGTTCTACAGAGATCCACAAATTGTTCGCCTGTCTTTATGTTTTCCAATTTTGGAGCTGGTATATTTGTGTAGTTGAGCATATGAGTTGTAACTTCATTAATGAAATACCTGTCTGTGAAAAGATATTGACCCACTCTTTGTTTCCAATCAGAATAATACTTCCATATAACATCACCCTTCTTATGCGGAAGGGGTAACAAATACAAGCTTTGCTTCTCAACGTAACGAAAAATTTCGTCGATGATATCACTGAAATGGTTGAAAATGTATTGGTCATATGTATCACACACTTTATATCCTTTACTTTTAATGGAATGGAAATGATGGAAAATCAATGGCCATAAGTCGTAATCAATGTGATGTTTAACAAGAATATCTTGAATTTCGATTATGTCATCATAGTCCACAGCGTTCAATCTCCCCTTCTCTCTATTGATTAGATACGGTGTAAATTCCTTATTGAATAAGCTCCAATCAATTTCATTAAATTTCATTCCATCTATTAAAAATGGATAACGGTTAATCACATCGTTGTACAAAATAAGTTTTGGAAGTTTAGATTTTATCTTCGAATATCTTGGATCACTAATAAGCTTACGACCTTTACGTTTATTTCCACATTTTAATTGTTTGTACCTTGAACTAAATAGTGCCACCTTATCAATCGTTTCAACATTCTGATCCTGTGTACAGTTAACTTGTAAAATTGAGTGTTCCAATGCTTTAGTCTCAATGTATAGTACTATCAGCAAAATTGCCAAAATAAATGTTATAAAACACACAACGAACATCAGTGTGTTATTTAGTCTATGCTAAACTAAATTATGAAAATGAACTGTAAAAGGAATGGTGTTAATTTGATATTATCACGAATTGGTTTAGTGTGATATTTGAGAGTTTTCTGAAAATTCTGTTATGATTATGTAAAATCATCTAATACACAGCCTGGAAATACCGATACAGAAATTTTGGTTATTATTTTCTGTTTTAAGGTCATTTGAAGTATCTGGTTAATATCCTTTCAGTACATAAAATTTGTATTACAATTACTATTATTAAACACCGCTATAGCTAAATATTAAAATAATGCACTGAAAATGAGGTTTATAGAAGACGAAGTCTTATTTAGAATTCACCATTTGTTGTTTTCTTTTTCTTTTTCGTTACAACATTCTCCGGATAAATCTTCGTAACTTGGAGGATCTTTGCTCCGATGTATTGTAACTTGATGCAAAGTGTCTGTTGGCGATGATTCTGACCCAGATCCCGCTTTTGTTATTATAGACTCAGCAAACAGAGACCAACTAAATTTAATATGTTCACAACCCAATCTCACACGATCCCTAAACCCACCCAGGCTGTATTCCGGTACTGACTTTTTAATGATTAATCTTAACAGTTTCAAATGATGCTCATCACACCAACAATAAATATAACTTCCATAGACATTTACGGATAAATGATAGATTATATCACGAGGGGCTGAAGTTTGGTAATCGTCCATAATAGATGAAAATCTATACAGTTCGAGCTTGGAATACCATTTTGTATAGTAATTATATGCACTTGCTCCAGTATTGAATGTTGGTGGTGACAAAATAGCTTTAAGGCGATCCTCTGCAAATAATTTGATATTCTTACCATTAAGCATAAATATTACCAATTGGGTATATTCTTTCAATTCTGTTGGGAGCATCAAATACTTATTGAAAGTAACATACCGTAAAAGCAATTCACCCCAGTAGTTGTAATTGATGCAATATTTGCACAAAACATTTTGAAATGATATGATATATTGAACAAGGTCCTCAACTGGAGTCTGCCAGTCTACATATATTGATTCTACCTCCAATTTCAAGAAACTAAAATCATTTGCCACATGACCAGAATCCATGAGTAATATTTGGTTATAGTTTATTACATCGTCGTATAATATGAGGTCTGGAAGATAGTCCTTGATATCCCGGAAACACGGATGGCGTTTGAGTTTATACCCGTCAACTCTGATATTTTTGTAGTAACGTATGAATTTCTTTAATAACTCAGTTCTATCATCAAAAATATTTCTGTATATTTGTTTTCGACCCATCTTTGCTTGAACTATTTTATTTGTACTAGCATGTTTATCAAGTTCATTCTTCTTACATCGTAATGAGAAGAGGCTAATAACATGGTTTACCACGATGATGAATATGATAATATTTAAGACGACAAGTATAGGTTCGAAAGACATACTGTTGTTCATACCAAATTAGGGTAATCATGAATCTTGATATAAATGTTTAAAGGAGAAGTGTGATACCAGTATAATACTTAATTCACTCAGAAATTGCGAGAAACAGAATGTTTAAATCCACATTTCATATCATACGGCTTTAACCCACACAGATTTTTTGAAATAAAGTTTGACTTGCACAGCCCGGAAAATGATTATTTTTGAAGCATTTAGACGAAATTTTACATTGACTGAATAACTTTATTTTAAGTGTAAAATTATTATTCGCAAATTTAAACAGAAGTAAATTAAATTAAAAAAGATGAAAGAAAGAAGGAAAAACAATAAGAGAGTTCTATCTTAGATAGGAGATGTGCAAGAGAATGATGTTGCGTTAGTAACCTCGAAAATGTACTTAATGTATTCAACTGATGCCCAAAGACCTAATCCAGAGAATGATAATGAAGCCAAACAGAATACTATGCCAAAAATAGTAATAAACCAGTATTTCTTATATCCACATTTAATGTATTCCAAAAGCTTTGGCTTTGTGAAGATATCACCCTTCAAAGGAATAAAGCCTTGAACATTATTTGCATTAGCCATCTTGTATAAAGCAAATAGATGAACTAAGAATGGAATAATATATGTCAATGGAATCATGGTTAAAGCAGAAGTGAAAGCCGAGACAGCACTAACTTGTGGAACACCAGCACCAATAACAAATATAGCAGCCCAAACAACAAAAACAGTTATAGACCAAAGAACTAAACCACGCTTTGAATTAAATTTAATTGTTTTGAAAATCAATGGCATATAGTTCTTATAGACAATTTTACAAGATATGTGTCCATAGAAGATATTTTGGATAAAACCAGTAACAAAAGTCATAAATGATAAACCCTTTAAAGCACTGATATTACTAATACCGAAAACCGCTGGAGAGTTCGAAAATTGACCCTGATAAGCATATATGTAATTTCCGTAAATCAAATAGACAACAAGAATAATGAGTTGTGCAAGGCACATACTCTTCCAGAATTCCCATGGTCTCCTCATTTCAGAAATGACTTCAGGGAAGACAATGGAACCTGCATAAACAAATGAAATATTAGCAACAGCAACAACTCTGTACATAAGACTCATATCTGGTGTGAAAGCATAAGTTTCTATAGCACTTTCTTCAATACCTAGAATTGCCAATGCATTTGCCCAATTAGGTTCCGAATGACCGATATAACCTAGCTGAACAAATAAGTTGATATAATTGCAGAATGAAACAACCAAACAATACTTACCAAGAGAGCTTAATGTTTTGATATGACTCAACAACAACATAACACCTGCCAATAAAACCATCAAGCCAACCCAACACATACGATCTGTTCTTAAAATTTCAAGGCACATAGCTGCACTAATAAGAATAGTAGCGGAACTTAATAATGTAGCAATTAGTTGTAAAAAGATCACCGCCTGTTTACATGTTTGTCCCCCAACAATATAAGCCAAATCTGCAAATGTTCTCACAGGATATTCAGGAGAATCAAACAATAAAAACACCCACCAAATCGATCCACCGGCAGCGATAGTAATAAAGAAGAAAACAACCAACATGATGTTGGATGGAACATAGCCCAACATCGAAATAGAATTTGGAACCAAGTACGCACCCATAATTTCGGATGTAACTAAACCGACACAAACTATCCAATGCGTAGTTCTAGTTGACAAGTTATTATTAACCCATTTAGGATATTCCATACCCGTGTCATTCAAACTTTCAATCTTCAAACTTTTAAAAATCAAGTCGTTCCAATACTTGAAACTTCCCGAACCACTTGATATCTCGTTATACTGTGCCTCAATGGATCTTTGCGCATAGAACATTCTTGTATGGATATCCGGTTCATCTAACATCCATAATTCGTTTGCTTCACTTTCCACCATGCTTGTTTCCGTTTCAATGACTTGTTGCACGTCGTCAATGACGTCAGACTTTTCCTTGTTGTTGGCACTCATAATGTGTACCTTTTCGCCAATACCGAGGTTTGTCTAGTTGTCGAGTTTATAGGAATGCGAGTTGAAGCCAGGACCACCACAACAACACAGGAAGAACGGGTTTTCTGATACCGATACTTTGGGGGTATATTTATAATTGTGAAAACAGCTGCCAATCTCCTTCTTTCCCTTATCGGCCTGTGTGAGGACAATGCAGGGGGAAAACACCCACAGTGTGAAGTGTGACTTGTCTGTCAAAACACTTTTTTCACTGGCACTATCCTCAGCCGACGGATGGGGCCTATCGCACATCGCGATACTCGGGAATGATCGTGTTTGCCGCCAATGATCGCAAATGCAGGCACGGCCGTCGCAAAAGATCGATATAACGGAAATAAAGAACACCCCTCCAAAAAAGTGGAAGTCAGCCCCCGGAAAAGATACAAGAGACGGTGGATGATGTATGCTTCTTCTCCATAACCCGGTCTGTTTTCTGCTGCCTATTTAAATCACTACAGGTTTCCCAGACTTCAGCAACACAGACACAGCGGCTGGTTATTCGATAAGAGAACAGTAATCACACAACGCACAACATCATACAAAATGGTCGCAATCGACGGTACTTTATTAGAATACTCTACCAAACAATTCTGCTTTGAATTCGGCAACTTGAAATCCGAAAACGTCTTGATCTTTGTCGCCGGTCTTGGTGACAGACTTGCAACTGTTCCGTATTTACCACCATTATCAGAAGCTTTAAACAAGATTGGCTGGTCTTTGATTCAAATCGAATTCTCCAGTTCCCACATCGGTTGGGGTACCGGTAGTTTAGAAAGAGACAATGAAGAAATCTCTAAGCTTGTCAAATTCTTAAAGTCTGAAGAAGGTGGCTCAAGAAAGAAGATCGGTATCATGGGTCATTCCACTGGTTGTCAAAACACCATTTACTACTTCACTCGTGCTGAAAGAGATTCCGAATACATCCCATTAGACTTCGGCATTTTACAAGCTGGTATTTCCGACAGAGAAGCTGCATACTTACTTATGTCAATTGATTTGATTGAAGAAGCTAACGTCTTAGCCAAGAAGTACATCGATGAAGGAAATTCAAAGGAATTGATGCCACACAAATACACCAAGAACTTCTTCGACACTCCGATCAACGCTTACAGATGGTATGCGTTATACTCAAAGAATGGTGACGATGATTACTTCTCATCCTACTTAACAGACGACGATTTCAAGTCTACATACGGTAAGTTCGACAAGCCATTATTAGTCTTGTACAGTGCCGCTGATGAGTACGTTCCAGATGATGTCGATAAGGAACTCCTCATGAAGAGATTCGAAGCTGCAACTACCCCAGGAATGTGGTCTCCATACAGTAAGTTAGTTGACGGCGGTTTGCACGCTCTTGGAAAGACCTCCAAGCCAACTGCAATTCCAGATGCTGTTGAAACCACTGTCAAATTCATTCAAAGTTTATAAGTTTTCACTATATGTATCACCCTATGTAGATAAATTAACTCTTTAATACTGCAACCAATCAAAAATTGGAAATCCCCGATAAGAGGGATTATAAGAGATTGCAATATCCAATTAGTAATCTATAGTTTGTGTTTGATTGTGCAACAATTGGCGTGGATAACGTATAGTGGAGAAATGAAAAATCAGGCTGGCTCGAGCATGCACATTTTTTTTAAAAACCCGGGCCTTTCTCCTTTGTCTTCAAATGTGTTATCTCTCTTTGCACTTGTGTCTTCTTGCAGGCTCACCATCACCCCACATATACTATGTTATCCATCATACATACCAGATGAGAGTATCTACCGCATGCATAGTATGTCGTCAAAGAAAAGTCAAATGCGTTCACATGGGTGAACCCCCATGCAACTATTGTCGAAATATCAACAACGAGTCCAACTGCGTTTTGTATTCAACCAAAGAATACAGGAAAATCAGAGGTCCAAGAGTGAACAACAACGCAGTAGTTTCCGAAAATATTAGCTTAGAACACATCGAAATAAAAAAGTCAATCCAGTTTGCATTACAACATTATCCTGAGTTATTTTTCTTAAACCTGAAACATTCTTCTGAAGAGTATCTTCAATTAGACCAATTATTAATCTTATCCATATACACACTAGTGTCTTTATTCGACAAAACGATAACTGAAGATAAAAGAATCGAGTTGGGCAAAACTCTAGAGATCCAATTCTTGTCCAAATTGGATGATCCAGATATCAACAACATAACGATCACTCAATGCGCAATTATCTTATTAATTATCAATTGGCAAAACGGGAAAACATACAAAGGTTACTTGATTGGAGGATTTGCCGAACGTGCCTACAAGACTCTGTTTGACCTGAATCTTGATACATACGCTGTTGTAGAAAGAGAAGAAATACTTCGGACATTATGGTCTTACCAATTGATCACATTATCATTAAGAGATGACTCTATTCTAGTAGTCAAATCTAGGCTTCATAAATTTAGACTTCCATTGGATAATTTACAGTTAAATCCACAAGTGGAAAACGAACCGATATACATTGATAGTATTGATAATGGCGATTTACATACACCCACTTCGTTATTAATCATGTCATCTGAAGTTTGGATTGATTGCTTATCATGGCTTACAAAAGGTGGTAAATATCATTACAAAGAAGAGCCGTGGGATCCAAATAGTTCATGGAACAACCTAGAGCAGAAGATATCCAAATTTTATAAAAGTTTAGGACCTGACCAACAATTTAGCTATAGCAATCTGACTTCATCTTTTAGAAATGGACAAGGAAACATATACTGTTCATTCCATTTGACATTAATGATATCTGAAATCATCATTCACAGAGATTTTATACCATTCATCCCTGGAGATACTGAAGGTGCAAAGGGTCCATTTGACAAGTTGCCATGGTTAGTAGATGCACCACCCGGATGGTGGCAGACATCTGCAAATACGGTGTTCGAAACAGCTAAAAATATATCCATGATCTTGAATGTATGCAAACAAAATGACAGATACAGTTGCAATACGTTCAATGGATTCATTGCATTGACTGCAGCTTCTATTCTTTCTTACATTAAACACTTTCCATACTATGCTACGACGTTTGAAAATGCAGATACATATTATGGCTACTGCTTAGAATATCTATCATATTACAAATCATTCTTAGGTATCGGTGGATATTATTACAAAATTTTAATGCAGAATGAGAAAATTTTCGATTTGGCGGTCAGGAAAGGTGTATCATCTTTAATGATAACCAACTTTGAGCAATTGAAGACCGAGATATTGGATATTGCAAACGTGTCAGGACCGATTGACGGGAATGCGAATTATAAAACTCAATTGGATAAACTATTTTATCCAGGAAATAAAAACAACGATGAGAAAGAACCTGAGATCCGTGATGACCAGTACAGACAAGAAATCTCTTCTCTGATGAACTGGGAATTTGACTGGATGAGTCTAGAAAATTACCAAGAGTCATGGACCCAATTTATAGAAGAATAACCGTGTATAATTAGCAAAGTAACAATTGTAAAAAGATCAAAGAACCAAAACCAGATTGCACAGCCCGAATTTTAGAAAAAACCAGGCGCGGTAAAAAGTTTCACGAGTTTCAAATTTTTTTCCTTTTTCCAGCTTTTTTTGGTTTCATGTTCTTTCACTATTGGTTTAGACCACTGTTCTTTTGAACATCCTTCAAACACACAAACACACAATGCCGAAACCACAAAAGTCAAAGCCAGGATTGATCCAGAGAGATTTGGACAACAAAGTCTACAATCACATCTTACAGCTACTGGATGACAAGACCGATACATTAAAATCAGCAGCATCACAGGCAAGAACATCGGAAGATGGTGAGCCAATCGATGAAGAAAACGGCGAACAATCATCTTCCGCTGCTGATAGGATATTCACAATGGCATTGGCAAAGGATTTACATTTGGAAGAAATTTTAGAATATATCAGACTTAAAGATAAAAGTTTAAGTCGTATGAAAATGGACATTTTACGTAAAAGTGTCGAAAGAACTTGGACTGAAATAAAGAACGAAGAAGCTGAAGAAATATCGACTTTATGCATTGATGTCAATCACCAAGACAACTTTGTTGATGGAGAAGATGGTCTAGATGCAGGGCTCATGGAAGTAAAAGATTTGAATTTAGCCAACAAGAATATAGTCAACTTATGGAAGACACAAGAAGCAATCATATCTGATGAAAAGGAAAATACCACCACTCAAGAAACCACAGATAGCACAGAAAACAAAAAGAAGAGAAAGGTGAAGGACAAAGAATCTTCCAAACAAAAAAGAGTCAAGGTTGATAGATCGCCACCAAACATGTCACTCAAATCACTTGGTGGTTTAGAAGAAGTTTTCGCTGAATTAATGGAAGTTGTCGGTATGCCTGTCTTACACCCTGAAATTTATTTATCCACAGGTATCCAACCACCAAGAGGTGTCTTGTTACACGGCCCTCCAGGTTGCGGTAAAACTACAATCGCAAACTCACTTGCTGGCGATTTAGGCGTTTCATTCATAAATATAAGTGCACCAAGTGTTGTCAGTGGTATGTCAGGTGAAAGTGAAAAGAAAGTTCGTGAATTATTCGACGAAGCTAAAAGTCTTGCACCATGTATTGTTTTTATTGATGAAATCGATGCCATCACTCCAAAGCGTGATGGTGGTGCCCAAAGAGAAATGGAAAGAAGAATAGTTGCACAATTGTTAACATGTATGGATGAATTAACATTGGAAAATACAGGTGGCAAACCAGTCATCGTCATGGGTGCAACCAACCGTCCGGATAGTTTAGATGCCGCATTAAGACGTGCTGGTAGATTTGATAGAGAAATCAGTATCAATGTTCCAAGTGAGCCTGCAAGACTGTGTATATTAGAAAGAATGACTGAAAACTTGAAAGTTTCAGGTGATTTAGGACTAAAGGAATTAGCCAAGTTAACACCTGGTTTTGTCGGTGCAGATTTGAAGGCATTAGTTACCTCTGCTGGTGTTGCAGCAATCAAGAGAATCTTCAGCACATTATCTGATGAAACCAATCCGTTATTATTAGAAGACGAACCAAATACCAACGATCAAATGGATGTTGATAACGATGAATTCAGTACTCCTTTGACAACTCCATTAACCCCATCAAATCCAACCGCATTATTAGAGACTGAACTAGAATCTCCAAAGAAACAACAACAACTGATCAAATCCCCACTTGAAAATCAAGAATTATCCACAATCCAAAAGTTTTTAGAAAAACATCCAGACCCATTAACACAAAGACAATTAGAACCATTATCTATCACAAGAGAAGATTTCTTAACCGCATTACCAACGATCCAACCAACTGCCAAGCGTGAGGGTTTCGCAACTGTTCCTGATGTTTCATGGGCCAATATTGGTGCTTTGAGTAAGATCAGAGTGGAATTACACATGGCCATTGTGCAACCGATCAAAAGACCTGAAATCTATCTTAGAGTGGGTATCAGCGCACCTGCTGGTGTTTTGATGTGGGGTCCTCCAGGTTGTGGTAAGACATTACTTGCCAAGGCCGTCGCCAATGAATCCAAGGCCAATTTCATTTCTGTTAAAGGTCCTGAATTATTGAATAAATATGTCGGTGAGAGTGAAAGAGCAGTTAGACAAGTTTTCTCCAGAGCCCGTGCTAGTGTTCCATGTATCATTTTCTTTGATGAATTGGATGCGTTAGTTCCTAGAAGAGATACCAGTTTGAGTGAGAGTAGTTCAAGAGTCGTTAATACATTATTGACCGAATTGGATGGTTTGAATAACAGAAGAGGTATTTTCGTCATTGGTGCAACCAATAGACCAGATATGATTGATCCTGCCATGCTTAGACCTGGTAGATTGGATAAGACATTATACATTGAATTACCAGATGCAAATGAAAGATTCGATATCTTGAAGACATTGATTGAATCAAATGGTACACCTGTCGCCAATGATGTCAATTTAGCTGCGATTGCCAACGATGAAAGATGTAGAAACTTCAGTGGTGCAGATTTGTCTTCGTTAGTGAGAGAAGCGAGTGTTATTGCATTGAAGAGAAAGATCTTTGTTGGTATCACCAATTTAGATGAAAGTGTTGTTGATGAAGATCATGAAGATATATTACACGTCGAGGTTACAGGTGACGATTTCGATAAAGCTTTAGATGCTACAAATCCATCAGTCAGTGATAGAGATCGTATGAAGTATGAAAAATTAAACAAAAGATTGGGTTGGGACAAAACTAAAGATAACACCGAAGGATCAAAGCAAGACGCTGCTGATATCTAAGATTACTCTATAATTAATAACGAAACTTTTTTATACGAATAGTTGCATATATGATGGAACAATGATTAGTGAATTAAATTAAACTAAATTAAATAATAAGATATACTTTTTAGATTTTTGATTAGTGTAGAATTGAGCTGTGTATAGACATGATATGATGATAACATTCATCAATATGAAGAAAATTATTTCTTAACAAATGGTGGAGCTGGCATGTTAGTGTAGTTAGAATTGTATAAGTAATCAGAGGAAGAGATACCCTTGAATTTCAAAGATTCGATATCAACCATATCTTCATTTAATTCCTTGATACTGTTAACACCTAATAATTTCATATCTCTGAGCATTTCTTCCTTTAAGATTTGCATGGCTCTTTCAACACCAGGTTGACCGTATGAAGCCATTGCGTATAAGAAAGGTCTACCCAAACCGACAGCATCTGCACCAAGACATAAAGCCTTGATTATATCAGAACCACGACGAATACCACCATCGATGAACATTTTGAAATCTTTATCTTCAATACCATTTTCACGTAATAATTTACGAGATTGAGCTAAAATTTCAACAGGAGGCATTGCGAAATCTAATTGACGACCACCATGGTTTGAAAGTAAACATCCACCTAAACCGATCTGAGCAGCCTTTAAAACATCTTCCTTTCTCAAAACACCCTTTAAAACAATTGGAATCTTTGTTTGTTTCTTTAAATTTTCCATATCATCCCAGGTCAGATTTAAGTATTTAATAGTAGTTGCTGCGAAAACAGCCAAATCATCATTTGCAGTTGCATCGGCCATTGCTCTAATCTTGTTATCCTTTTCTCTGTTACCTAAACATGGCAAATCGACGTTAACAAAGAATGCCTTGATTTCTGGATGGTTCTTTTCGATGTTTTTGAAATATTCACCAGCATTATCTAATTCTTCTTGCTTGTAGAAATGAATTTGATGGAAATTGGTTTGTCCTGGTTTTTGAAAATCCATAAATTCGTCCATTGGGAACGAACATTGAATTGGAATTAAGTATGGGATCTTTTCGTTTGCACCTGCAAAAAGTAAATTCTTTTCAGCATCAGGGTGAGCCATTGGAGCACCTGCGAATGCAGTACAATAGAATGGTGCATCGAGTTTAGCACCGAATAAATCATCTAATTCAGTGGATGCATTGGTAACATCAACTAAACACTTTGGTCTGAAGAAGATTCTACCAAAGGCATAATGGTTTTCCCTTAAACTGAATTCATCATCAGAACCGGTGGAATAGTAACCCCAAGTACTAGTTGGTAAGACTTGTTTAGCAACGTATTCGAAATCTGAAATATTGAAGATCTGTGAAAGTGCTGGTTTGTTTTTGATTCTTTCTTGTCTTTCCTTTTCTAATCTATCTTCCTTTTCTTCGGCGGTTTCTTCTTCGTCTTCGTCATCATCTTCACCATCGTCATCTTCTTCGATAACGATGATTCTTCTGTTGGACTTCTTCTTAGAGTCATTCTTAATTGAGTCTTGAGACAAAAGTGCCAATGCAGCAGCCGAGAAACACAATGCCACCAATGGGACGTAAGATGAAGATCGGGATTGTGAGTTCTTAGCGTATGAAGAAAGACATCTGGAAGTTGACTTGGAAATGAGTCTTTGTTGTAATCTTAATGGAGCAGCCACTCTTGATGACTTCAATAATAAGTTGAAGGACATTGTTGTTGTTATTAGTGTTGTTGTAAAACGAGAGGAAAAGAAGAGAGTAATTTAGTAGAGAAAGCACCGAGGAACACTAATCTGTTTTATATTCCTGTTACCGTTAGATCGATCTAACAATTAGTAATTCTTTCTTCGCTCCGCTTATCATGTCAGCAAACTGTTGAGCGCTGGTGGGGGATTGGGATTTACCGAATGGGCAATACGCGGGCAAGGGCGGCGTCCCAAAGCGGCGCTGATTCCGGCATCTTCAACGCGGCTTCATTTCTAGCGAGTGCTTCCTGAAAGGGAGGGGGGTTCCGAGAGTCACGTGTGCGGCGATCGAGGCTCTGCTCAGTCCTCAGTCGTCCCTGTTGAGACATCTTCGGATGCAGTTAAACATCCGAGCTGACAAGACGACATGGTCGATACTGGGTGAGTCATACATGTCAAAGTAAAACGTTAGTATGTGTTTAGAGTTGTGTGGTGTCGGATTGGTTGGTGGTGTTTAGTCTCTTACACGACGATAATGAAGATATAAACATGGATGAGAAACACGACGAGTAGGAACAGGTAGAGGACGTGGAGGTAGCCGATGTGTGTGATATCGCTGCTGTTGACGTATCGCCAGACCATGTATATCTGATCTGCCATGGTGCTTATGGATATTCTGTTCGCAAAGATGGAGAGATAGGTGGCAGAAGAGCAAAGAACGTTGTGCAGAGAAGCAGAGAAGAAGAAGACCCACACGAGGCTCAGGGCTCAGGGCTCAGCGACGTTTCCTGCTGGTGTCCTTCTGTATCACCAATCAACACTAAGTTAGTAATATAGACAGTAGTTGTGTCGTTGGAGAGCTTGGTGTGTTTCCGAGTAGTGTCAATGCGTTGAGGTGATTGTATATACACCTGCTAAGCGTCAAGCGTGGCCCTCCCAATGCTCCAGGGAACGTGATGACCCGATACCGCCAATCCATGGTCTTTCTGTACTTTCTGTACTTTCTACACCCAGCTTCGATGATATCTCTGTCTATAGTTATGCTACCAACACACCCACCGTGCTCCGAGCATCTTGCTATTCTCCGAAACAATCATGCCAACCGTCGTATCTACGTCTACTCAGTAATTCCCGAACGAGGTCTATTCTTCACTCCCATTTTTCCAGCATACAGCTACTCAATTGTCCTCTGTCGTTAGGCTACACTACGAGCTGCAGAGCACGAAACAGCTTCCACTCCACTCCTCTCCATTCCGGCTCCACCATCGGCGATTGAACCTACTTCTCTAACCACCACTACCACCCACCATCTGCAACGTCACTCCCAGCGTCCCGTGCAGAGCAGAAAGAAGAGCTCTGCACGGTGCACGCGTGGAGGAGCTCGAATTAGCCTCTGCAGGCCGTACAGGCTGGGGAAGCTCGCCGGGAGGAGAGGAGAAGAGTCTCCTCAGACCGCACGCGTTAAGAGACCAACAGTCAACATCCACTTACTACGTGTTGCCTGTGGTTCTGTTGCACCCCCACAGGGCACACACATCACACAGCACACGCCCGGCACAGCACCCAGCACACACAGCAGAGATGGAGATCCACATGGCCAGCAAGATCCCGTTGTCTCCACAGGAGGAACCATCGATGAACCATATCAACAGCAACAGCGGCAGTGCTACCAACTCACAAAACACCAAACCTTTGGACGTTGATGACAAGATCACAGGAGGAATCACAGACACCGACGACGTTCTAGCAGCTTCGAAAACCCCCAATTCCGTCATCACTCCAAACTCGGCAGACCTGCTCTCGACAGCAGATAGTGAGAGTTCCAAAGGTGCAAGCAGTCAGCTTAACAACAATAACAACAACAACAATGTTAATACCAACACCGTCAACCACATGAACGACGATTCACACTACCATCAAGCAGGCACCGGCAACTACAACGCCATCCTGACTGGCCAGCAGGATGGGTTTGGCGAGTCACGCAAGATCAACATCAATCAGATAGATGAGGAAGTGAGCAAGATATTAACGCAACTGGAACAAATAGAAAATAACTTCAACGACCATACGAGCAACGCAAACGACGAGAACCACCACGACGATAACATGAAGAATACGAGCGACCCGAAAACTGTCAAGGAGATACGTAACTTGATAGACAACTTCAAGTCGACGGTGTTAAGATTGAATCTTAAAAACACTCTTGTTAAGAATCAATTACTTACAGTCAAAGATGACTATTTGATGGAACGTTACTTGTTGATCAACAAGATTGACAACTTGGAGAACACATTACGAATAATCCAAGATGAGAACAATGCGGTCAATTCTAGAAATCTCAAATTGATCAAGTACATCAGAACGTTGAAAAACGAAAAAATCAAGATGTACATGATTGAAAACAAGCGGTTGAGAGAACACATCGAGAGACTCGAAGAGGACTCGCATAACAACTTGAATGCGATCAGAATAAACCATCCACAAAGATACACTTCGATAACATCGCCATTAAATTCAGCAACGAGCACGATGCCACCACCGATGAATTTACAATATCCTCATTCCAACACGAATAGCACGTACATGCGACATACCATCAGCGGGTCCACGAATGCGATCGACGACGACTACGAGCCCTACCAAACGAGACAGCAGATCAACTCACCAACGAACTTCAATATGTTGGACACGCTTGGTCGACTAGCAACAGAGTATTTACACAACGAATACCCTGACGACGATCGCAACGAGAACTAGCATTACCCATATTACCCCACCATAATCCCAGCATCAGATACATGTCTATAGCTGTAGCCCTCCCCATTATTTATAGTCCTTTCCAAAAGAATGTCATAACAGTAGAAAAGAAACACGAAACAGGAAAGGTCAACTAACCGCCGCGTCGATCGACGCCGCTGACGTAAACCGCCATCCCCAAAATTGGCTGTGGCCTGTGGACGAGGAGCGCCGCTGGCGAAGTTGTTAGTGAGTAGAACATATTGTCGGATGTCGGCACTACACACAGGGGTACAGTCAGATAAGGCCGGCAGAGGGATCCATTCTGCACACATTATCCACACAGCAACGATGTCCTCCTTACTCGAGAAGTCATTAGACGATATCATCGGCGAAACCAGACGTCGTCCACACAAGGTATGTTTGTTATCTCCACAATTATCTACATCAGAGTGAAATTTAATCATCAGAATACTAACGTTTTATCTTACCTTTTTCATCATACAGAAATCATCCAGAGGCGGTAGAGCCACAGGTGGTAGAGTCGGCAAGGCTCCACATGGTAGAGGTCCAAGAGGCCCAAGAGGTCCAAGAGATGCACCAAAGCCAAGTTATGCTGGTAAGCTTACGGAAATCAAGATTTCCAATTTACATCCTGATTTGACTACAGAAGATTTATCCAAGTTGATGAGCACCATTGGTGCTACCAAAAGAGTGGAGATTATCTTCAACACACACGGTTTGTCCACGGGTATCGCCTTTGTCGATTTCCAACATCCAAAGGACGCAAAGAGAGCTATTGAGAACTTCAACGGTAGATTAGCCGCTGGTCAAACAATCAGAGTTGCCAGTACCGTTCCATTAGAAAGCAGAATCAACCTCGCTCCACAACAAAGTGCTCCAAAGAAACAAAACAAGAAGAAGAACGCAAAGCCTGCACCTGCGAGAAGACCACGTTTGACAATGGAAGAATTAGATAACCAATTAACGAGCTACATGAGCGGTGATGCACCTGAAGAATTGGTTTCTACTACCGAAGCTGCAGAAACCGAGGCTCCACACGGCGAAGCTCCTACTCCTGCGTTATCACAAGTTCCTACTGAAAACTCCAGTGTGATAGTACCAGCATTTGAACCTGCCGAAGCGGCTGCACCATCTGGTGATGTTGCAATGGAATAAATAAAATCCACCATCTAGTTTGTCTGTATTATGAAAATCTAAAAATTTACTGTAATCATTTGTAGGAATAAATATTCATGAATAAATAATAATAATAGTATAAACGATATAAAAAATTGACACATAAGTAGAGTACAAAAGAGAATGAATGAATGATTTGAATGAATGTATCAAAATCTCACAGAGAGTTTATTCGACAAAGCAAAGCACAAAGACAACTAATGATCCACATTATGAAGACAAGATTAAAAAATCATCAATGGTTAAAGTAATATAAAGAGATAGGTTAGGGAAATCAATCAATCAATCAGTCTCCTTAATGGGAAGAACCACCTAAAGTGACGACTGGTGGACAACCTAAGTAACCCTTAATAGTACCGTACAAAGCGAATTGTAAGGAGGTTAAGGTACCAACCATGACCAATCTTGTTGGTAAACCAGCGAAAGAACCCATAACACCTAATTCCTTTGCTAATTGGAATAATAAACCGACGGTAGATTGACCTGGAGCCTTCTTAGTCTTGTTAACCTTGGATAATAAAGTATCAGCAGGTTGGGAAACGAAAGCAGCCATACAACCAGCAATGACACCGGCACCTAAGTTAATACCGGTTAAAGAAAGAGAAGATAATTGATCCTTTGGAACAGCAACGAAATCGAAGATGGCTTCAGCAGCTCTTTCGTAAGTTAAGAACTTAGCAATGTTATATGGAATTTGTTTGAATAAGATTGGGGTGAAACCGGCGTAGAAAGAACCAGCACCTTCTTCCTTTAAGATTCTGGAGAAACCACCAATTAAACCGTTAGCGAAAGTTGGTTGAGAGACTAATCTAATTCTGGTTGCTTCTAAAGGACATAAAGCGATATCAGCAAAGAATTCAGCAATAGCAGCGGAACCAATGTAGACAGCGTCCTTGTAGTTGGAAGCGGTTTCGTAACCTAAGTTATCGATGAAGATCTTCTTGAATAATTCATAACCACCGAACTTGAAAGCACCTTGGATGGAGTAACCTAAAACGGTTGGACCGAAACCAGTTAATAAAGCACCTGCACCTTCGTTAGCAATGATCTTCTTGAAGGAACCGAACATACCGGTGTTGTAGACGGTTGGTTCTAATTGAATTCTGGTCTTGACAACATCGATTGGAGTCATAGAACCGTGGGTAATACCACAACCAATAGCACCTGCTAAGGCGAATTTAGCGTAATCGGTAACAGTGAAGTTTGGAATAACTGGAGCAGAAGCCATTTTTAGATGAGTTAATCAGTAGTAAGAAATTACTTGGTTCCAGAGGGGGGTCAAGAGGGGAATACGGGATACGGGAGAAGTAGAGGGAAAGAGGCCAGGAAGAAGAGCATGTGTGTTGTATGGGGAGAAGCAGCGTGTACAATGGAGCGGGACTCAGTAGCGAGTAGGAAAGGGGACACTGAAAGTCGAAATTGATCGAGCAGCGAATTGAGTGAAAAAACGAGTGAAAAAATTAGTAGGGGAACGTTCCTTTTGCCGTGGGGGGTGTCGGGGGTTAATGTTAATATCTGATTACGTATGGCCGGTGGGTGGGCGGTGGGCGATTAGAGGGATTAACGTGTAGATAGGCTGTATGCATCCCGGGGGCGGTGGCTGGTGATTGGTGGCCGTCTATGCAACGGCTGTGGCTGTGGGTGGCCACACCGTCCACTCTCCACACTAACCATACACTTACCGTACACGTTCTGGGGAATTGTGCAGATTGGCAGCTCCGCGGGCTCTCATTGGCCAGTCGCCGCCGGTCACGTGCGCGCGTCGATCGACGCGGGCCACCGGCACACCCGTGCACCGGCGTGTCGCGAGGAATTCCTCCATTTCCTCTGTCCTCCAGAGGAGACACACGGGACATCCAAGGAGTGAAGAGTGGTATGAACAGATACACCACTGCCCACCACACGTCGCCATTCCACTGCCTCCCCTTCCCTCCACCCACCACACAACACACATCACACAATGTCCGCAGTTGCCATCACATCTCCAAAGACCGCACAATCATCTTCTGCAATCATCGATTCTGCTTGGGACACCGCTTTGTCAAACGCCATTGTGAAAACAGGTTTAGGTTTCGGTGCTGGTGTCGTCGCCTCTGTCCTTTTATTCAAGAGAAGAGCCTTCCCTGTCTGGTTAGGTATCGGTTTCGGTTTAGGTAGATCCTACTCTGAAGCAGACTCCGTCTTCAGACAAGCAGGCTTAAGAAAGGTCGATGCTTAAATCAGGTTTAATTGATTAATTGACTCTCCTCTCATCCATTGAACCTCGAACATTGATTCATCCCTCTCTATTATAGATGTACCACCACGCATGATCACAAATATCCACGACCCACACAAAAGAATTCTCCCTCTATTTATTTTTCCATTTCTCAACCAATAAAGTTAAAACCCACAAAATAAAGCAACAGACATCTCCATTTGGCGGTTATCGATATCGAAGACATACTGCATCTCTACATACTATAACACATGCTTGTATTTCTGTTCACTTCTCTTCAATTCACCACCACCAACACCACCACCACCACCACCACCACCATCCGTGCGGCGCCAATTGATTGCGTCGTGCTCCACCACATTATATTACTATTACTACGTATTTATTTATAAACTTAAATATCTTAAACTATTTATTTTACGAGATTGCTGTAGGTAGGGATCGTAAAGAGTAGCAATTGGCCACTAATTAGTGTATAGACAGTGCACTGCACACCAAAACACGCCTCCATAGGTCAATTGAACGATCAGTACCCCGCAGCACCAAGTCCAATCGCACAACCAATACCCACGGTATCACTACCAGACCCGACTCCACACTCTCTCCCAACACCCATCCCTCCAGACCCTCCACCCGCCAGTTATCGACAAGAAAGCGTCGTATTCATGTTGGAAACGACCCATTACCGCATTAGGAAGGTCCCAACCCAAGTCTCACAAGTCTGGAAAGTCGCAGAGTCAGAAGCTGCGGGACAGGGCCCGTCCCAAAGCGGCAGCCGCAGACAATGCGCACAGCCCGGATTGGGACGCCAGCCACGGCTGTGCGGCCGTTGAGGACAGGGTCAGCACAGAGTCGGGCCAGAGTCACGCAGAGTTGCGCCCGAGTCGCACCGAGTCAGGCCAGAGCGCGACTCCGCGCCGACTTCTACTGACTCCTACCGACTCCGTCCTGACCCTGTCCTGACCCTGCACCGCCCGCGCCCGGCTGTGCTGACCGGACCCCGCCAAATCGGCCCGAGTCAGCGCCGGCCCCCCGCCCGGCCCTGACTCCCCTCCGGGCCCTGTTTCTCCTCCCCTGGAGCCCCCGTCCCCCCCCATCAACCCTCTTATCACCCCCGTTTGGGCCTTATCTTCTTCAACACTTTTCTGGTCCTCCTTTTCAACACCCCTTCTTCGTCCATTCCGTCCTCCATCCGTCTCCAAACCCTCCTCTAACCCTCTCAAACCCTCTATCACCCCTCTCAAACCCTCACCCAACAAATCCCTCACCCGCTTATTAATCACCAGCCACTTTCCGAAAAAGGCCACGTTCACGCAAAATTTGGCGCTAAACCGCACTTTTTACTGTGGCCACTGCAAAATCAGCCTTTTCCCATTATAATGCCTCGCAAATGGGGCCAGACACCCCTTCCCGATCGTAAAACACTACTTTGCCCTAACTTTAAACCCACAAATGGATTCTCCACACCCACTTTGCCCAAATTCCCATCTCGAAGGACATTTCTGGCGTATTTGGTGCATGAGTAATCCCGCCTCAAAGTTCCGACCAAATGTCCGACACTGACTCATATCGGAGCGGTATTCCCGCCCACACCGCACTTTCTCGCATTTTTCACTCCACTCTCGGTTATCTGGTTACTCATACCTTGGACACTTCTGGAATGTTGTACGTTCTCCTACCTTCCCATCCCGTCCTCCTCTGCTTTATAAATATCCTCTTGTCCCCCCGTTTCTAAGATTTTCCACTCAATTTTTCTGCTCCCTTCTATTCATCTCTTTTCTCTTATCCCTTTCCCATCTTTAATCGACAAAGAAACTTTACACAAAACACAACCCCTATTCCTACTACTATCAAAATGAACACTCAACAACAAACTTTCCAAACCCACAACGAATTCAGAAGTGACACCTTCACTGTTCCAACCCAAAAGATGCTCGAATCAGTCTTGACTGCTTCGTTAGGTGATTCCGTTTACAAGGAAGATCAAGATTGTTTAGATCTTGAATCCAAAATTGCGAGGCTAAGCGGTAAAGAAGCTGCTTTATTCTGTTCTTCAGGTACTATGTCCAACCAAATCGCTTTAAGAGCTCACCTCTTCCAACCTCCACACTCTATCTTGTGTGACTACAGAGCTCACGTTTACACCCACGAAGCCGGTGGTTTGGCTACCCTCTCCCAAGCCATGGTCACTCCTGTCCATCCTGCAAACAGGGACTACATGACCTTGGATGATATCTTGGAAAACTACATTCCAGACGACGGTGACATCCACATGGCTCCAACCAAGGTTGTCTCTTTGGAAAACACCTTGCATGGTATCATCACACCATACGATGAAATCGTCAAGATTTCCAACTGGTGTAGAGAAAACGAAATCAGATTCCACTGTGACGGTGCTAGAATCTGGAATGCTGCTGCTGAAACCGGTATCTCCATCTACGACTACTGCAAGTTATTCGACTCCATGTCTTTGTGCCTATCCAAGTCTTTGGGTGCACCTTTCGGTTCCATCCTCGTTGGTGACAAGAAGTTCATTGAAAAATGTAACCATTTCAAGAAGCAAAATGGTGGTGGTATCAGACAAGCCGGTATGTTAGCCAAGATGGCTTCCATTGCGATCGACGACAACTTCGACAAGCTCAAGATCTCCCATCAATACGCCAAGGATTTCGGTTTGTTCTGTGTCGAACACCACATCCCATTGGAATCTCCTGTCGACACAAGTTTTGTCTTCCTCGACTCAAGAAAGGTCAAGATCAATCCTCACGTCTACGAAGAAATCTCAAAGAAGTACAACGTCAAGACCATGGGTAACAGAATCGCCTTCCACTACCAAAACAGCGTCGAGTCCATAGAAAACTTGAAGAAGGCCCTTCTCGAAGCTTACAACGATTCCCTTGTCCACCCATACACTACAAAGGGTGCTACCAAGCTCTATCGTTCAAGCTCCCGTTCAAACTCAGTCGGTTCTGAACAAACCCTCGTTGAATTGGCCCACACTTCCAAGATCTAATGGCCCACCACGCATATATACCCCATCGACAGCTAGACCTCTTTTCTAATCGCCCTTTATAAACCCTGTACATTTAACACACATTTCGCAATAATAACACAACTCAACAAAACCTCAGTAAAACAGGCGTAAAGCGCAAACCCCAGACGCTCAGTCATAAAATTTCGAGCACCCGCCCAGGCACTCGAGGCTCCTTCTTCGTCAACTACATTTTGTCTCTTGTTGACCGTGTTGATTCGTTTCATGACCGTGTTCTCCCCCTTGAATACATACTCCACACAACAACACAGCCACAGGACACCATGCTAATCATCTTCCTATTGGCATGTTTTGGCGTGCTCTGGCTAGCACACCGGTTCTCCCTCCTCTTGTCCCTCCCCATCGAGACATCAGTGAAGACGTTGTCGATTCCAATACCCAAAGTTCCACTCATTTCTGTCGACAAGGTCGCAGACACGACGATGGTGTTCCATTGGAATGACGTCTCTACATCTTCTTCCACATGCGGTTCCGAATCTGACACCAATACTGTATCCAAAGACCGCAAAGATGGCATCAACATCAAAGACATCAAAGACATGAGCAATAGTGACTCAAGCAATTCAGTGTCTGGAGTCATATCCCACTACATCCTGTACATCAACGGTATCGAAACGGTTAGCATCAATGGCCAGCAACACAAGTGCACACTAGACGGCCTCCAGCCGGGCACAAACTACCAAATCGATCTTGTGGCATTCAACATGGCCGGATTCAGATCTCGTAGTTCGCCAATTTACGTCAAGACGTCGGCAAAACCAATCAAGGATGCCAACATGCAGAGTTTGGAGAACCCAGATAATGTCATCAAGTGCTTGCTGCACGAGCAGGAACGTGCGTCGATGACGAAGAACGATCCATTCAAGGCGTCGATCACCAGTGGAAGATCAAGAAGTGGGACATTAGAAAACGGCCATTCTATCCCTCATATGAGCAGTACATCCACATCTACTAACAACAACCACCATCACAACGAGACATCAAACAACACGAAGACGAAACATCCACATTTGATTGACGACATCAATGAGTTGAAATGGATCCTCGAAAGTGGACTTGAAGAAGTGCAGTCGTTGATGAAATCATACAAGGAGACAGAATTAGAGTTTGAAGAAGAAGAAATCAATTTGATCTCCGCACGTAATGAGGCGAGAGAGAGACGGAAGTACGAGGACAACAACAGGACGAACTTGCGTCAAGAAATCAAACTGTTAGAAGAACAACGTGTGAAGTCCACAACTCGTATCTCTGCGGACGAGAAGAAAATCAAGGAGAGAATGAAGAAGATTGAAAACTACAATTCTCAGATCGAGAAATGGAAACACGAGATCCAACACATGAAGAAGAAGAAAGAGTTCGTCGCTAAGGAGAACCCTGAAAACTTGAAGAAACTCGAGCAGGATATCGTCACTTTGAATCAGGAAATCTTCTCTTCACAAACCGAAGTCCATGAAGCGGAAGACGATTTGAGAGATGAAATCGCACAGAGAAAGACTCTGGAAACTCAAAAGGTGAAGGTTATCCAATTGTTCGACGAAATCAACAAGAATATCAACGACGTTACCGGTTTGTTGAGTAAAGAAGGTACGGAGACTCTTAATAGTCTCGTTGAATTAAAGCCAGAATGGAAGGAGGAACTACTCAAGGAAATTGTCGAAATTGACGAAAAGGCAGAGTCCGATTGGAAGGCCCTTCAACAGAAAGAATGGCTCAACTTCAATAACATGAAGAACGAAATTGATGAACAAAACAAGATGTTGCTGATGAAGAACAGTAATAGTGCATTGAATGTTAATAATCCATCAACACTGACTACATCTTTAGGCATCGAAAACAACCCAACTACAGCTACAAATACAACCAATGTCAATGGATACTTGTACAATTCATTACCATCCTCCAGCAACACCTCTATCAACGGATTCAATCCTCAAAGCTACAACACGAGCAACTCCATGCGAAATGTCATCCGTCCAAGAATCAGTGCTACAGGTTCTTTCCACGGTAGTGACATGCTACCAGATAAGCCAATTTCCCAACCTGACTCAGCAACCAATACTTTCAACTCTAACAGTGGTAATATGTGGAACCTCTCTATTGACTCAAGCGCACCAAATCTTATTAACAATGCTAATGACTCCATCGACTCACCGACTGTGAACATGATGCTTCCACAGAATCTGATTGATGATGAAGCGTTTGACCAATTGTTTGAAACACAATCGAAAAACCCACCTGTGTCAACAGCATCTATTAATCTCATGTCACCTGCACTCTCTGCCGTTGGTATCATTCCACCAAATGCCACACACCAACACTCTTCATCCATCGGTAACGGTACCAGCTCTGTTTCTCCAAACATCCCACAACTGAGCACGTTTGATGTGTACCAAAATAACAGCATCAACGGTCTCGTTCTGAACTCCACGCCCCAAAACAACAGAATCACCTCATTAGGCGCATTAGCGAGCGGTAACAGTCAATCAAGCATGATAGCGAACCAAGCACCACTGAACATGATTGGATCTCCACAGTCTCTGAACGCATATCTTGCCTCTGACAACGGTCTCTCCTCCAATTTCCTGGACTTGAGCCATGCCGCTACGACGTCTCCATTCAACTCTACGTCCGGTATGAATCTGAATCTGACTACGACAAACACAAACCCCGACATGGACGGTTCCAACTCGTTATTCAACCAAAACTCTGTTCTCATGGGCGGAAGTCTAGGTGCTGACTCCAGCAAGCAGTACTCTAAGATTTTCGGTTCATTAAACGGTCCAAATAACACAACCACCGACACTAAGACTAACAATTTAGATTTCTCTATTTCCAGAGCGAGAAGTACGAGTTTTGGATCCAGTATTTGGAGTAATGGTAATGCCGGCAATGTTCCAAACAACGGGGCCAGCACATGGGGGTCTAAGAACAAGCCTGGATTCTCATTCCTGGGCGCACCTATCTCAATGACGTCTACTTCACCTCCTGATTCACAATCTGTGATCGGCTATGCCAAGCCTAATACGATTCTCGGTGTCTTGGATAAGGACAACGAGAACTCAATCTTTAACCATCCAGAAATGAACAACAACAACAACGACGAAAACAATGATATCGATTCGTTCAATGGTGATCTCGAATCAGACACGCATCCTAATTCGCCATCTTTTCTCAAGTCGATGATGGAGAAGTTCGGCGCCAGCCCAACGAAGACGATCTCTAACAAGACGTTCGAGCATGTCATTGACGAATATGATGATACTGTTGAAGAACAGTTGAGCAAGCATTCACACAACAGCGGCAGTGTTTCACATCACAAGAGCACGAGTTTAGGATCCTCTCGGTTTTTCAAGCTGTCTCGTAAGAACTCGATCGTCTCTGGGGCCACTGGCTCCTCCTCTTCGGGCAACACTGCCGGATTCCTGGTTGACGACGAAGTTAGTGCCAGCGGCCACACGAACAGCACGAGTACTGGTCTTGGAAGTGCTGGATCTACAACGAACCCTGTCAACACGGCAAACACCGGATTCATGGGCCGGAAGTTGAGTTTTGCGTTCAAAAGAGATAAAGATCACAATAAAGATTAAGTTTGCATGTATGTAAAGAAATTTATAAACCTAGCTAGATAATACCCTTATTTACCACCACCGTGTTCGAGTTTGTTCTTGAACTTCTCCAAAGTGGCAAGTGTCGTAACTGCCCTGAGTTTGAGTGACGCTTCTTCGTCATCTAGCATCTCGTCGAACTTTCTGCGTCTCTGTCTGAACTCGTTCTCCAGTTCGATCATCTTGAGCTCGATCTCGTGCTTGTAAGTGATGAGGCCGTCGACAGTGACGTCCTTCGGGTGCTGGACACCGTAGAGGTTGGCTGGATACTCAGTCATGCTTGCTTGTCCGCAGAAGAACCAAAAGAACTACTGTGTGGTTGGATGTTAAGATAGAAAATTACAAAGTTGCCCCGTTATACAAAAATTACTCTCTCCAGTCCACGAGAACCTTTCTTTGGAGCTTGTATGGGTCGGAGTTCTTCAATATTCTCTGTTTCTCCTCCTCCCAAGAGTCTCCAATGAGTTGGAATCCGGCCTCCATGTTCCGGTCGTAGATCTCCTTAATCTCGCCTGCCTTGGACTGTCTGATATCCTCCTGGCGCATCCATTCCATGTGTCTCAAGTCATCGTCGGAAGGTTCGTAGATGTGCCAGATGACGTAGTGTGGAAGACCAACGACTTCAAGACCCATTCTTCTGGCCATCTTGCCCAAACCTTCAGTCTCGGCGTGCTTCTCGAATGAGAATGCCGGGAAATGGGCACCTTCTCTGAAAACAGACGCCTTGGCCAGGATGGAGACACCACCGATACCGTCCAATTGTATCTCTGTGTTTGGGTTACCGTATGGGTCTCTGAGATATGCAAGATGAGGTCTCCAAGTAGCGTATTCTGGGTATCCTTCGACAATGACGGAGTCTTCGGACAATCCTTCAGCTAGTTGGATTCCACCGTCACTCTCCTGCCACGAGTTGAGATCGTATGGTTGTTGGCCACCAAGCCAGTCAGGAAGTGGTCTCCAGACGTTAGGAACAATGATATCCTTGTCGTGAGCCATGAGGTCTTCGATGATCGTTGGAGGGATCGTCTCGACATCCACGTCTCTCCAGTACACCCAAGAATGGTGTGGTTTGAGTGCAACGGCAGTTAGCCAGTTTCTCGCCTTGGCCATGTTCTTACGTCTTGGACCTTGTGCTTGAAATCCGTGTCTGTCACTGAACCCCTGACCGACGGCTTGACCGAAATCCTTTTCAAAGATCTCGATTTCGCCGAATGGCATAAGTGGATCCTTGCTGTTTTGGATTTTCTGGAGAGATGCATTGAGTACACCAAGCGTGTCATCTTTAGAGTCAGAGACGAGGAATGCCAAGTCGATGAGATGATGTGGATATGTCATGTTTTGCATGTGGCTGAAAAACATTGGTAAATGCTCTGATGCGTCTCTGAGCGGGACAAGGAACAAGACACGTTCGTTGTTTTGCCAGCCGTTGGATGTGGCCGGTGTGTCGACATAGAGATCTGTGTATGAGACTTTGTCAGTGTCTTGGAATTCGCTGAAATCGGGTCGGTAAAGGTTAGTTTCGTGGATGGTTCTTGTGGTGGATGGTGTGTACGATGCAGAAGATGATGTAAACGTGTAGAGAAAGTACGAACATGTGAGGAACGTGAGGACGATCGGAAGAGCCGATTTCCACTGGAAACCAGATTTGTATGCAGTGCTGTTATAAAAAAAGAAGTGTGTGGTGGAATGGTGGATGTTAGTATGTTGTCTGAGTGTGGCGGATCATTGGCTGGCGTGAGTGTACGTACCCCTTCGGATGCATTCTGACGTGTGCTTTCTGGTAAGAGACTGTGATATCGTTACAGTATGGATGCAGAGACACCAGAAGAAAGGAGAAGAAACAAACGTCCAAGCAATCAAGTGATCGCTGAGTGCTGAGAAGTGAGAGATCAACAAACTCGACGAGGGGGGTGCTTACGTAAGTACACATTCACACTGTACAGGATACAGAACTATACAAGGGAGATGGGTTTGGAGGGCTTTCTGGGCACGGGAGGAGGGACCTTGTGTTTGGAGAGGGGCGGAGGGGTGAAGGAGGAGACGGAGGATGCCGGGGATGAGACGACAGAGGCCATTTTGGAGGACGTCGTGGAGGATGACGTGGAGACAGATGTTGGAAGACGTCTCTTCGGACCCTTTGCTCTGCTCTTGTTCGGATGTGTCAGTGGCTGTGATCTCTTGTCCAGACTGGAGTTGTCTATCGTGTGTGATTTGTGGACGGGTGTGTATGATGGCGAGGTCTTTGGTGTGGAGTATTCGAATGTGGAGTGTGTAGTTGGGAACCTGGCTAGTCCTGGGAGTGGGATCCCGCCGCTGATGGCACCGTTGCCACCGCTGGCCATTTGCAAACGTCTCTGCATGGCTTCCCTAAGGAATGCCGGCGTGTTGTCTGTTGAAGAAGGTGCAGACTGCGTTTCTCTCACAGGGAGTTGTGGTTTTGGTTTGTGTTCTGGTTTGGTGAGATCGATCTTTGGTTTTGGTTTGACAGGAGGAGGAATTGCCTTGGATGGGACGATGTGTGAGCTGGATTGGAGTTCTTTGAACAACATGTGTTTTTCGAGAGGTGTTTCGACGGCTTTGATGTGGTTGTTTGCGCCTCCTAGCTTAATGTCTGTTCTCCTCGTTGGTTTCATGATGGAGTCGAAAGTGATGGCCTGTGGGGCGTTTTTCTTCGGAGCAAGCACCGTGAAGGACGCATTGAGTGATATCGACTCCACGAGTCTCTCAATGGCGACGTCTGTTGTGTCTTTGACGGGTGGCTCTTCCTCCTTTCGTGCTGTCAAGTGAGCAATCACGATAGTGTCCTGCGTACGTGGAATACCGTGCTCGTTCTCTGGCGCTTTCAGGTTAAGCAAGCTCTGTTTCTTCTTCGGGACGATGGGAGGGAGTTTCTTCTGTGTCATGGGTGATGTATGGTGTGTAGTGTAGTCTGTGTGTAGTGCAACAATGCTTCTGGCAAAAGAAAAGAAAAGACAGCAATCACATTGTGGAGCTCAGCACGATGTTTTCGGTTTCGAGCATGAAAATGCGCCTTTGGCGGTGAAGAAGATTGGCGACTGCCACGACTCTTCTGTGGAGGGACAGTTGTTTTGGCATTGACACATGCACAACACACACAGCACAATGCTAGACCTAGACAGAATTCTCGACGACGTGAAATGGTGCCGGACAATCCCCGAGCAGGACGTGCAGGAGATGTGTTTGCTAGGACAGGAGATACTCATCCAGGAGTCCAATATTCAGATAATCGAAGCACCGGTGATCATCTGCGGTGACATCCACGGGCAATTGCACGACTTGATCACGCTATTCAAGATTGGGAAGGAGCCACCGGAGAGCAAGTACCTCTTTCTCGGCGACTTTGTCGACAGAGGGTTCTACTCATTGGAGACGTTTCTCCTCCTTCTCGTGTACAAGTTGAAATACCCGAACAAGATCTACCTCATCCGGGGGAACCACGAGAGCAGACAGATCACGAGTGTCTACGGGTTCTACGACGAGTGCATCCGGAAGTACAACAGTGCCAACGTGTGGAGGTACTGCTGCGAGTTATTCGACTACCTGTCACTCGGAGCATACGTGATGAGCAACAACAGCAGTGAAGACGGCGTCTTTTGCGTCCACGGCGGTCTCAGTCCGAACCTGGACTCCCTCGACGAGATCCGACTCATTGATCGGAAGCAGGAGGTGCCACATGACGGAAGTATGTGTGATTTGCTATGGAGTGATCCGGAGAAGGACATCCAAGGGTGGGCCCTCTCTCCCCGTGGAGCCGGGTATCTCTTCGGAGAGACGGAGGCGGCCAAGTTCCTGCACACGAACCGGTTGTCTCTCATTGCCAGGGCCCACCAGTTGGTGATGGAAGGGTACAGAGAGCTCTTTGACGGCGGGTTGGTGACGGTGTGGAGTGCTCCTAACTACTGTTACCGGTGTGGTAACGTGGCTGCCGTGCTGTCCCTCGACGGCTCCCTCAGCCGGGAGTACACGACGTTCGAGAGCAGTTTCAACGGCGACCACGGTGGGAATGGAGGTGTTAATGGAGTCAATGGAGGTGTCAATGGTGGTATCAATGGTGGTATCAACGGAGAGGTTCCTAGCAAGCGGCCTGTGACGGACTATTTTCTGTGAGCAGTGCGGCTTGCCGCAGAAAAAGCGGCGCGTGCAGAGCGTGCAGAGCGTGCAGAGCGTGCAGGGTTGCTGGTTATTGGAAATCCCGGGAAATGGGAAAGCGAGCGTGTTTGTTGTTGTGACAGAAAAATTTATCACGCTGGAATCTTTCCCTGCGTCTCTCTGGCTTGTTGTTTCTTTTAGCTTGGCTGGTTCCTTCTCTTGCGTCTGCTGCTTGTTGTTTGCTTTCTTCTTCTTCTCTTCTCTTCTGCTTCTCTGCCCCTCTTCTCCTTCCTCTTTTGCTTCTTCCCCCCCTTCTCTCTCCACCTCAACAACCAACATGTCTGACTCCACGGCCACATCCACCCAGGATGTCATCACATCTGTCATCGCCAACGGTGTCATCTGTGCCATCTTCACAACATGTTTCTTCCTCTTGCGTCTCAAGTTCAGAAGAATCTACGAACCAAAGTCCTACTGCGACATCCTCCCAGAGAAGGACAGACCAGACAAGCTTCCTATCACCCCACTCAACTGGTTCAAGGCTCTGATCTCCAAGGACCATGCCTTCGTCATCCAACAAGCAGGCTTAGACGGTTACTTGTTTATCAGATACATCTTCCTCATTTGCACTTTCGGTTTGGGCGGTATGTTCCTCTGGATCATCCTCTTCCCTGTCAACGCCAGCAACGGTAAGGGCGAGACCGGTTTGGACCAACTCGGTATCTCCAACGTTGGTTCAGTCGGTAGATACTATGCCCACGTCTTTATGTCCTGGATCTACTATTCCGCCATCATGTTCACCGTTTACAGAGAATTACACTTTTACGCAAACATCAGAAACTTGATCCTCTCCTCTCCAAAATATGCAAAGAAGCTCTCTCAAAGAGTGGTCATCTTCCAAACCGTCCCAGACCAATACTTGGACGAAGTTGAATTCTACAAGTTATTTGGCGGTGTCAAGAGAATTTGGGTTGCTAAAGTGTCCAAGGAATTAACTAAGAAGGTCAAGGAAAGAGCCACCCTCTGTCAAAACCTCGAAAACCAGTTGAACAAGTTGTTAACCAAAGCCGTCAAGGCCAAATTGAAGGCGGAAAAGAAGGGCGATACCATCGAACCTGCCAATGAACTCGTTTGCTACGTTCCACAGAAGAAGATGCCAACCATGAGATTGAAGAAATTCATCGGTAAGAAGGTTGACTTGATTGAATACTGTAAGGAACAAATCCCAAAGTTGAACTCTGAAATTGAAGAATTACAACAGACTTCCAACGTTGAAAAGGTTAAACCATTAAACTCCATTGCTGTTGAATTCGAAAACCAATACTACGCCCAATTAGCTTACCAAGTTACTGTCCATGACCAACCATTACACTTTCAACCAAAACACATTGGTGTCAATCCAGAAGATATCTTCTGGCCAAACATGAGAATGTTCTGGTGGGAACAACTGACCAGATTAGCCGGTTCTGTCGCTCTTATTGTCTTTTTAATCATCATCTGGGCTATTCCTGTCGCTTTCGTCGGTTTCATTTCTAACTTGACCTACTTGACCAACAAGATGCCATGGTTGAACTTCATCTACAACTTACCTGAAGTTTTACTCGGTTTGATTACTTCCTTATTACCAACTGTCCTTTTAGCTATTTTGATGATGTTATTACCAATCTTCATCAGATCCATGGCTAAGCTTGCTGGTTGTTTGACTACCCAATCCATTGAATATTTCACCCAAAACTCTTACTTCGCATTCCAAGTTGTTCAAACTTTCCTTGTCGTTACAATTGCATCTTCTGTTTCCTCTGTCGTTACTCAAATCATTGAAAACCCAACTTCTGCAATGAGTTTATTATCTTCCAACATTCCAAAGTCTTCCAACTTCTTCATTTCATATATCATTTTACAAGGTTTCTCCGTTGCCGGTGGTACTTTATTCCAAGTTGTTACTTTAATCTTGTTCTACGTTCTAAGTTTCGCTTTAGATGGTACTGTTAGAAAGAAGTTCAACAGATACAACAACTTGGGTTCTTATTCTTGGGGTACAGTCTATCCAATCTACTCTTGTTTGGCTGTCATTTCCATTGTCTATTCCATCATTTCTCCAATCATTTCTCTCTTCACCTTTATTGCATTCTTGATGTTATTCTTCACATACATGAACACCCTTAACTATATTTTAGTTCCAGGTGCTGATGCGGTTGGTAGAAACTACCCAAGAGCCATTTTCCATTTGATGGTTGGTGTCTATCTGGGTGAAGTTTGTTTGATTGGTTTGTTTGCCGTTTCTAAGAGTTGGGGTTGTATTGTCCTTGAAGCTGTTTTCCTTGGAGCTACCGTTTTATTCCACATTCAAATGAACACTGCTTTTGACAATGTGATTCAAATCTTACCAAACACCTGTATGAGACCATTGGATGGACAATCTGAGACTTTATCATGGAAGAATCCAAAGTTGATTGAAACTAAGGATATCGACTACTGGGTTAAGAAGGCATCTGCCAAGGCAACTGATTCTAAATATATCGTTGAAGAAGACGACGATGCTACATACCCAGCGGACAAGGTGACTAGTAAGGATAACCAATCATCTGATTCTCCATTCAATGACGGTTATGCAGTTGACCAAGAACGTGGTAGAGAAGAATTGATAAATGAACCATTGTTAATCGAAGGTGATCGTTCCGATTTAGCCAAGCCAAACTACTTCTACAGATACTTACAACCATGGAAGTACTTGACCTATCACGACTTGAAGGAATACGTTCCACAATCATACTATGAATATCCTGAAGAAGAAGACGATACCAATGATGCGCATGCACACGATTACGATTGTCCAGATTTGAGTGCCAAATGTCCAACTGTGTGGATTCCACGTGATCCTATGGGATTGAGTAAGGTTCAAATCGACCAATTCCGTGGTATTGTTCCAATGAGTGACGAAAACGCTGAATTCAACGACAAGGGTAAGATTGTTTTCACTGGTGAACCACCTGTTTTGACAGTTGAAGAAAGTCTCACCTATGAAGGTGGTCTTGCTGTTGCTGCTACCTCTGCGCTTGTCTCCGGCATGGACGACACCGTTGCCGACGACACCGTGCACCAACACTTTGAGTCTGTTTAATGACTAACTGGGGGAATTTATACATGCTTTTTCACACATTTATCCAAATCTTTAATAATTAATTTTGCTCTTTTTACCTTTTTGTGCTTAATCTAGAGATCTCTTACTATCATTTACCATATCATATCATATCACATCACATATCATATATCATCCTTCGTTTATAATTACTATAGCCATAACTTGTATAATCAAAGTGTATTCTAATGCTTGGTCGTATCAAATATCAGCAAACTGTCGACAGAACACCCTTGTCGGATGTGGGAGTTGCCTAAACGGGACTGCGAACGATCTGGCACGCCCGGGACTGGCTGCTGCGCCATCACTGCGCATTGTGTGGGAGTGGCTTGCAGGGAGAGTGCGATGGGAAGCTGCGCTGTGTGGCGGGTGAGGTGGGGAGGGTGGCGGTGCAGAAGAAACCCTCTTCGTGCTCCAAAGGGATAATTACTTCAGATCTACCGATGGATGGATCTATTGATCAAAATTAGTGTGAAAAATTTTAGAGCTTGAAAAGAATTTTAGCTTGACAATTGGCAGCCTAGCAGCAGTGGGCTAGCGTGAAAAACCTTCACTCACTGGGCAATGGGACGAGCTAAAAATAGCGGCTGTGCGGTCGCTCGACGACGGTCGAGCCTGCGACGAGCCGCACGGGGCGGTGTATAGACGAGGGCGAGATCTGGAGTGCCCGGTGCCGAGGCCGGGCCTGGCGAGAGATCTGGGATGCCGGGAGTGTGGGCGGCACGGGCTGCGTAACCACTCGGGAAGAATGCTTCGCTGCATTGATCGGCGGGGGAAAATTTTTGCAGCGGCGTGTTGACGTTTTGCCGGATCGGGCGCCAGGGCCCACCCAAATTTCTCGCTTTTTCCTTTTTTTCTCTCGCACCTGCCCTTTTCGGCTAATTGGGGGCGGCCAGCTAAGACTTTTGGGGTTTCCAGCGTTTTCTGACAGGCTCAGTACAAATGCTCAGCAATCACCTGTCACCTGCTGGGTCCTTTAAATATAAATACGTTCCCTCTTCTCTGCCACCTGCTGAGCTTCTCTGTCTGGGTGCTGTTCACAGTTGTTGACAGTGCTTCATCTGCTTTCTCTGTTTCTTCTTCTTCTTATCTCTTGTCCTCTTTCCATCCACATCTACTCACAAACACACATCACAATGGACGCAGAACAAGGTCTCGGTTACTCCGCTGCTGCAGTTGCAGACAACTCTCCAAAGAACAAGAAGTTCTCCTTCGGTTTACAAGGCTCTTTAAAGAACTTATTCATTGTCCTTTCCGGTGAATTCATTGGTACTTTCGTCTTCTTATGGTCCGCTTACATGATTGCTTCTGCTGCAAACAACGACACTTTCTACGACTCTGACTCCGCTAACCCAGCTAAGATCATCATGATTGCGTTCGGTTTCGGTTTCGGTGTTATGATTGGTATTATGCTTACCGCTAGAGTCTCTGGTGGTAACTTAAACCCTGCTGTCACTCTTACCCTCGTTTTCGCAAGAGCCGTTGACCCAGTCAAGGGTTTCTGCATGATGGTCACTTAATTAATCGCTGGTATGGCTGCCGGTGGTGCTGCTTCTGCTATGACTCCAGGTCCTGTCCTTTTCGCCAACTCTTTAGGTGGTGGTTGTTCCAAGGGTAGAGGTTTAATGATTGAAGCTTTCGGTACCTGTATCTTGTGTATCACCGTTTTAATGTCTGTTGTCGAAAAGTCCTCTCTTAACGACTTTGCTCCAGTCTGTATCGGTCTTTCCCTTTTCATTGGACACTTGATCTGTATCTACTACACTGGTGCCGGTTTAAACCCAGCTAGATCTTTAGGTGCTGCTGTCGCTGCAAGATACTTCCCAGTCTACCACTGGATTTACTGGATCGGCCCAATGATCGGTTCCATCATTGCTGCTGGTATCTGGTACTTCTGGACTTACTTAAACTACGAAGCCGTCAACGAAGAATCCGACTAATTGTGCCTAATTGTATTATCACCTAATATCAACTCCTAATCATACTTCAACTAATCAAAAAAATATTCTCTCGTTACTAATGCAACATGTTTATCTTATGACATAATACCTCATAACATCTTATCATCGTCATCATTGTCATTTAATTCAATTATTAATCTAAATAACTATGCAAACACACATATAAAGTATATAAATACCTCTAATTTAATTTAACTAATGCCATAATATTGAAAACGTAATTCTTAAACCTGTTTCCTATTTCACTTTTCACCCCCAGAAACAATCAATTCCCCCACATAACGCCAGCCCGTTTTTGCTCCACCCCCATTGGATGCTTTGACACCTTTTTAAGGAACACCAGCAAACCTTATTTGCAGAAATTCTCGGTACAGGCATTGTGCATATGTCCGTTGTCTGACAGCTGGCAGTCCGTCTCGCCATATACATTTTTCTCACACAAAATTGCACCACCCGTCTTCATACCACTCTGATATCTCTGATCTCTATTTTCTGGTAAATACAGAGACCCATGCAGACACTCACAGAGCTCCTCGATTCATCATCGGAGTATCGAATATCATCCGGAATATCCCGACTCGACAGGGCCTTGTCGGGCGGGCGTGGTTTCAAGTCTGGAATCTACGACGTGTCTACGTCGATTGGACCATCTGGACTCGGGTGCTACGAGATCGTGTTTAACGTGATGACAGAAATACTAGCCAAGGGCGGGACGGTGCTCTACATACAGACGATCAACAAGGTGCCCTGGATGAAACTGAAGAAGTCGAAGAAGTACGATCCACAGTTCAATGCACGGATCGAGTGCATTGACGTGACGAGTCTTGTCGATATCATCTCTTTATTTCAAAAACGGAAAGCATATTTGGCCAAATACACGATGATCGTCATCGACTCGTTCTCGATGATGTACTCCAACATGATCAAGACTTTGAAGAGCTCAATCGTCAGACACGACCTGAATCAAGAATACTCAAGTGAGCCAATGATTAAATTCTACTCGTCAATACGGAAACTATTTCATATCATGCAGCAATTGTGTGCACAAAACACGTTTATATTCACTACGGGCGGCATGGAGACGTTCAACCAGAAAGTGATGATGACGAAGGAGAACGAAGACAGTGGCGACGAAGACACTGAGCCGACATTCATCAACCAGCAGATTCTCGTCCCGACAATCTCTCTCAAATCAGACGTCAACTCGTACTTCAATAACAGAATTATCGTGTACAGAGACTGGGTCATGGAGAACGACGACAACGAACTCGTCTCCGGGCTCAATCACTCAAACCCTAACATCTTCGAAGAGTCTATCCACCTGCTCAACTCGGGAAGTCTCAAATGTCTCCCCCACTTTCTTTGCATCAACACCTCGAGTCCGATATCGACAGCCGTCGACGCCGGGGTCCAGTACTCGGGCTACTTCCTCATCGACAACAACTTCCAGATCGTCGACATCGAAGGCAACATCATGAACAGCATGGGCGACGAAGACGATATAGAAATCCCAGACTCCCAGGAATGGTAAACATCTACAGCTGGTGTGTATAGAATTGTTTAATCTTAATCTCGTAAATAACGCGTGCGCACATTTTCAAAACATGTCACCACATGTTTGTTGACCTTTCTTCTTCTACAATTACATTCTCTCCATAACACCAGCCATGAGTGGGATAACCATCGATGAAGAAACAGGATTGGCGTCTATCACGCCCGTGGTAACTACCCACATTGACATTGTGCCGATTCTCAGCAATGTCATCGACACAGAGTTCCACCAGTCCAGCAAACTGTTTCATCAAGACATCCAGTCAATCAACGATCTGCGATCAGAATCTCTCACCACAGTTCCTGAAATGAACCTAGAAACAATCACGAAACTGAAGAAGTACCACACGGTAATCAAGTCCTTAATGCATGTTATTCCAGACAACACATTCAAATTCACGTGGAACAACACAACATCCGGCTCATGGACATTCGAACTGGAAAACGTGCAATACCAACTCTCCTCATACTACACACTACTAGCCGTCCAAGAAAGCAAAGTTGACGAAGAAGGACTCAAGAAAGCAGGCGTGTACTTCCAATACGCCGCAGGCTACCTTGATCTCATTCCATCCACACCCATGATCATGTCTCTCAAGTCACTCATGTTTGCACAGTCTCAGGAAATATACCACCAGAAGGCGATCGACGACAACATGCAGGACTCGGTCCTTCTCAAACTGGCCATCCAGATCGCAGACTTCTACCAAGACGCATACCTCAACGACCCACACGAGTACTACATTTTGAAAGACTATTATTACAAGTGTTGCGCATACGATCTGTATTCGAAACTGTGTCACGATAAGTCTAAATTCGCAGATGAGCTAGCGTATCTCACCGAATGCACACGCCTCTTCGACGAACTCGACGGCGTCAAGATTGCGTATCCTGTGATACTGCAGGACATCGAGAACCTGCGGTTGAAAATCAGAGGAAGGATGAATTCACTGCAAGGGACGGTACATGCATTACCGAATTTCAACAAGTACAAACCGCTTCCTCGAGTGACGCTCGTCAAGTCACTCGTCCCGAAGGACGATAACGAGTATAGTCTCGTGTCGAAGCCGCTGGCCGGGTTGATCCCATTGGATGCAGTCGAGGAGATCGTTCAGTGCCAGGCGCAATTTAAAGATTTCGTGAATTGTGAGCTGGTTATTCCGCTTGAGAAACTAGATGTCCAGTTGAAAACAATCAGGGAAGAGTCTAATATCGATTCAGAAATCAAGAAAATGATGTCGAACGCTGAACTGCCTGCTGAAATCGTGTCTCACCGTGATAAACTCATGGAGTTTGGAAACCTTGACAAGTTGTCAATGATGTTAAACACCACGCAAGAGATGAGACTGAAGTGCAGAACGAAACTCGTTCATGTTTGGAAGATGCTGAAAGATGAAATCGATGATGAAATGTCACTCGCGAGGTATTATGGATACAAACGATGGAGTTTGGAGTCTATTGAAAACGACAAAGTCGGTGGAATGTTGACAAACACGTTCAAAATCTACGAAAGTTACATGAAACAGAGTGAAGACGGTGATGCAACTGTGATTATCCAGTTCGAAGAACTCATGCCGTTTTTGAAAATATACGAGGACTTGAAAGTGCTAGAAGGATACATTCCAGACTCGGACGTATTCTCTCTAAATCCAGGACTCAAATCGATCATTGACAACCTCCAGGAGATATCACTGTCCATTGACAGATTACAGAAAGAACGAAATGCATTTTTGACGAAGACAACACAAAAGGCATCTAGCGTCAACCTTATTGAGATCTACAGAAAATCACAAGACACTGACTCGTCCGCCATCCTAGCCAATGAAATAATGAAATTCAATAAAGAAGTAGAATTCATTACGAATACCAGGATCGTTCAAGACGAATTGATTGCGAGATTCAACACGAATATTCAAGACTTCAAGACTGCCAAGGAGAGAATCAAGATATCTGATAACAGAAGAGAGGCGATTGGTGTTCTTGATGCCACATACCATGGATTTTTCGAGGTTGTGTCGAATCTCAACCAGGGTAAGAACTTTTACCAAAACTTGATGGACAATATCGAAGTGAAAACAAACCAGCTAGACCAGTTTCTCACGACACGGTCTGTTGCCAAAAAGGAATTACAAAAAAAGCTTGAATTGAATTATTAGTGTAGAATATATAGATTTTGTAAAATAAAAACAAACACTTTTAGAAATCGATAGTTTCATCGAAGATGTTAGTTGGAATACCCCATTTTGGATTGTTAACTCTTCTTGGGTGAGTAGTTCCTATTTCTGTGATGACAGAGATTTCTTCAGGAGTCAAAGAGATGGTCTTGACGTTAGCTACAATTCTGTCGGCATTGACAGACTTTGGTAAAACAACAGTACCTCTATCGATACCCCAGGATAAAGTAACACATGCTGGAGAGACATGCCTCTTAGCGGCGATTTCAGTTAAGGTTTCGTCCTTTAAGACTGGTGCACCAGTGGAACCTAATGGAGAGTAGCATTGGACGAGAATACCCTTGCTCTTGCAGAAGTCGAGTAATTCTTCTTGTGGTAAGCATGGGTGCATTTCGATTTGGTTACATGCTGGGACGATAGTGACTTCTGGATCATCTAATAAGTATTGAAGCTTGGTGATGTTGTAGTTAGAGATACCAATGGCCTTGGTTAAGCCGAGCTTGATTAATGGTTGCATAGACTTGTAGACTTCGTGGTACTTACATTCGGCATATGGAACGATTAATCTGGTACCTTCAGCATCAGTTGGCATTAATTCACCGGATTCGCTTGGAATACCGAATGGCCAGTGTTGAAGGTATAAATCAACATAGTCAAGACCCATTCTGGCAAGAGAATCCTTCAATGCCTTTTCTGGATCTGCAACGTCAGTACACCAAAGCTTGGTGGTGATGAAGAGATTTTCTCTTGGAGTGCCAGACTCTTGGAGATAATCGTTGATGGCCTTACCCACAGCGTGTTCGTTTTGGTAGATTCTAGCGGTATCGATGTGAGCGTAACCAGACTTTAACGCAGCCTTAACAGCATCGTAACATTCTTCATCGGTACATTTCCAAGTACCTAAACCTAAAGCTGGGATTTCAGCACCAGTGTTTAATTTGAAAGTTTTTGTGCAGCTGTGATAACGTTAGTATTGTGTTCGGAGTATGGTGAAGCGAAAAAATTTCGCTTGGGAAGTTATCTTTGAAACTATACTTACATTTCTGGAGTGGACATTCTTCTTAATCGTTTTTCTTGGTGAATTAGAATGATTAGAAGAAGAGTAAGAAGAAGATACAAAGGAAGAGATATATAGTATAACCAACATGGACATCCAATGGTTTAAATAGTTGTTGGTTGGTGTGCAGTGGTGTCTGGTTTGACAACGTGAACATAACCGAGCTGCCCCAAACCTACGCGGCAGTTGCCTATTTGGGCAGTTGCCGGTGCAGGCGATAAGCGTCCGCTGACATCTCCGATTTCGCAGCGTTTAAGGGAGTTGCACCGAAAGCAGACGGTGGCGGTGCTGCGGTGGCTGGTGAAGTCAATTTGTAGACCCATATATTAAATTTAATGTTAGTGGCTTTTCGGCAAGCTGGTAGTCCAATAGAACGGCCTCCCACACAACCAGTGATGTTTACTGTACCATTTTTTTGTGTGCGCCATATTTTGAAAAAGGGACCTAATCTTGGGTCAGCGGCTCCGGCTTATCCATAGTAAATTAGTATGGGATTTTCTTCAATCCCAAATAACTCCTTCATTTTGTAAATTATTCAAGCCAGAATTTGTGAAAGCCAGCATTGGTATGTTAAGATCAATTACAAAGTATATTGGAGACAGTTAGTTTTCTATTGCACAAGTAAATAGGCAAAAAGTAAATTTTAGCACACTTTTGACCTGTGAGTAAGCAGTCAGTGTGAAGGTTCCATACAAACAGTGATGTTTAATGTGGCTTCGACCGATTAATTTAAAGGCCGTTTATTATGAGATCGGAGATTGCAACGATCTATGCCTACTGCAAAACAAGTTGGGTGTGAAGTTTTCAAAGTGCTAACAATTTGTTAATAATAACCTCCAGATCCGAATGTATAAATGCTGGCGATTACTGTAAAAAAACGTAAATTCGGAGGTCCTGAAAAAGCCTGCCTAATCATCACTAGTTGTTAGGAAAGTGCACACAAACCGTTTTCCCGAAGGCCATGTTTTAAAAATATCCGTCATTCAATTTTACCGACTCAGGTTTTAAAAAGTCCGATACCGTTAGATAGCCATTAGTTTTGTCTTTTTTTGGAAATAATCTTTTTTATTTCACGTTTTGTTTAACAAGTGATTAGTTGGAAAACAGGTGAAAAAGGGGATGAATTGTTGCCCCGTTCTCATTTTGGTTTTTGAGGGATTTTTCTTTCAAACCGTGTTCTGTTAAATAAATTAGGTCACGCAAAGTCAAAACAGTGCTAATGCAAAACACCTTGTGAGGAGTCTCCACAGTGAAGGCGTAGCTCACTGTGTGTGTGATCTCTGCTTTCATAAAAAAATTACAGGATTCAAAAAGGAAGCTTTTACCCTCACAGTAAACTTCGCGCTTTGTGTCAGAGATCCACACAACTTGTTTTGCAACACGTCAGATGACAGGGTCCGCTACAGAAAGCTTTAGATGGATTTCTTTTGTTCAGCAAGCATCTATTTCCAGGAGCAAGTAGATAGAAAGATTGGATCGGTACTATTGGTATAGCCTGTTTAATCCCGACAGAACACGACAACGGATGCCCTTTCATTTAGGCAAAACTAACAGTGAAAAGGGCACAAAAATCCTCTGTTTATAAAAATTTTGTATGGGCTTACGTAATTGTTGGCTCTGTCTTGTTGTAGAAAAAAGAATCCGGGATCCAGGGCTGGGGTTTTGGTTAGTCCAACACCTAACACCGTGGGGTCGTACGTTCTATCTCGAGCCCCGTTATCTCTTATCTCACTTACGTTGATGACATATCAATGAGCACTGAATGGACTGATTTCTCTCCAGAATAGGAAATATTGCAAACTCCGGACAAGAATTTCTGCATTGGGAAAAGACGGAACTGTTATCCGCAAAAACTATGGCGCCAATTTTGAGAAATTCACATGGTTTTGTGGATTTACAGATAAGCCAGATCTCTATTTAAATGGGCGATATCCTTTATTAATCATCAGCTTTCTAGATTAGAATATACTGGCTCTACCTATCACCCAAACAACATCAACATGTCCTACACTACAGACTCGAAGATCTTCGTTGTCGGTTCAGGGGTATTCGGTTTATCTACCGCCTTACACTTGACCCGAAGCGGATACAAAAACGTCACTGTCTTTGATCGTACCGATTACGAAGCTGAAAAGTACTCCCCTTTGCGTTCATCCGACTCTGCCAGTGGTGATATCAACAAGTTCTTCAGAATCTACTACGAAAACAAAACACACTACTCTAAACTAGCAATTGAAGCATTAGACATTTGGGAAACTTGGAACCAAGAAATCCTGAAATTGCCTGAAGAAGATAAGAAGCGGTTCATTGATGATGACTTGGAATTGATCAGATTGTCAGGTGGTTTAAGAATCAACGATGAAGCGAACCTTGTTGAGGTCGAATTGAGAAACTTAGAAGGTTTTGCAGAATTGGGTTTAAGAGACACGCAATACAACATCAATTCTAAACGTGATTTGTTAAGAGCTAAACTAACTGGTGCAGACAGAAAGTTGGCTGTTGTCAGAGACTTGAAGGAAAGAAAGGTCATTTCTACCGTTTCTGGTACACTCGATTCCATTGGTAGAATGCTCAAGGCAGATAAGGCGTGTTATTACGTTAAGATTTTATTAGAAAAGGAAGGCGTTGAATTTAAGTATGGAGATGCTGGTACTTTAAAGGAACCAATATACTGTCCAAAGAACAACACAGTTGTCAAGGGTATTAAGACCGCCGATGGCGTTGAACATTATGCCGATTTAGTTATCGTCTCTGCTGGCTCATGGACTACATCTTTAGTTCCTCAATTACAACATCGTACTCAAGCGTCACTTGCTAATGTTGTGTATTTGGAAATCCCAAAATCAAGACAAGATCTTATTGATAAGTATTCTGAATATCCACATATTCAATGGAAGACCACCAGTAGTGAAAACGACAGAAACAAGGGGTTCTTTGAAGGTGAAGGTGGTTTTGCATTTTTCCCCAACACTAAGAAAGAGGGTATTTTGAAGATCAATGCCAGACAAGTCAAGTATTTGAATCCAGTTAAGATCGGCGATGAGTACATTTCTGTTCCAAAGACTCTTGGAGATGAAAAGTTGCCAAAGACTGTTCTTCAAGAAGCTAAGCAAGCATTCATGGCAATTTGTCCTGATGTCGTTAAACTGGACGGGATCAAACTTAAGTCTAAGTTATTGTGGTATACTGATGCGATCAACAGTGATTTCGTTATCGATTATGTTCCAAACTACAAGAACCTCATTGTCGCCACTGGTGGTGCCTCTCACGGTTTCAAGTTCCTTCCTGTTTTAGGTAGATTTGTCGTTGCGACGATTGAAGGCAAAACCGATGAGTACACCGACTTCTTCAAATGGAAGAGTCCAGATGAAATCACTGTTGATAACTACGGATTAAAGGCAGAACATATTGAAACTGACGAAAGAAGAAAGTTTTCTAATGTCACTCTTCACGATGATGAGGATCTTATCTTCACTGCCGAAGATCTTGCAAAATTAGACACTTTTGTTTTAGAATAATTTATAGTTTAGATACTTCAATTCATTCATGAATGTATTAAATGTCTGTACACATGATTATAAAAACACTTATAACTTAGCAGATGGGCCGTAGATGTCGACACCCCAAGGTGGGTTGACGACACGCTTAGTAGTGGTTTCGGAAATAGAACCAATTAAAGCGACATCTTCAGCGGTCAATTCAATTGTCTTCAAGTTTGATTCGATTCTGACGTCGTGGACTGATTTTGGTAAGACAACAGTGTCTCTTGCAATGGCCCATGAGATGGCAATACAAGCTGGAGAAACACCATACTTTTCAGCTAACTTGATGAGGGCTGGGTCTTGTAATAATGGAGCACCAGTGGAACCTAATGGGGAGTAACATTCGATCAAAATACCCTTAGACTTACAGAAATCGATCAAGTCTTGTTGTGGTAAGTATGGGTGGATTTCGACCTGGTTGGTAGCTGGGATGACGTCAACACCAGGTTGAGATAAGAGGAATTCAATCTTTGGGATGTTGAAGTTGGAGATACCAATGGCCTTAGCCAAACCTTCAGTCTTTAACTTTTGCATTTCCTTGTAGGTGTTAACATAGTTCCATGTTTCGAAATCAACAATAGCAGTCTTGCCGTCTTCGCTTTTTGGGAATAAATCAGTGAAGGACTCAGCCATAGTGACAGGCCAGTGCATCAAGTATAAGTCGACATAGTCCAATTGTAATCTTGCCAATGACGCAGTCAATGCCTTCTTTGGGTCTTGGACTTCGGTACACCATAACTTGGTGGTGACGAAGATGTCGTCTCTTGAGGTGTCGGTGTCTTTCAAGTACTTTGCAATTGCCTTACCGACTGCTTCTTCGTTTTGGTAAACTCTAGCAGTGTCGATGTGTCTGTAACCAACAGTCAAAGCAGTGTAGACGGCGTTGAAACATTCTTCATCTGGAGATTGCCAGGTACCTAGACCTAAAGCAGGGATTTCTGCGCCGGTGTTGAGCTTGTAAACTTTTGAGCAACTGCATGAAAATGGATAGCTTAGTAATCAGAGCGATAACGTGATCTTATCGCCATCCAGGGGTGATTCGTGTTAGTACAGTGTTGCCAGTGGGGAATTGGATCAATGGGAGGGGTGGTGGGTACGTACATCTTAGGAGTGGCCATTGTGTGTGTTCTGTGAGTGGTTGGTATGGTCCTTGTACGGGATAAAGAGCAGCTGGAGAGGAAGAGGGGTGGGCACATGAGAGAAGAAGGGCCAAAAGGCCGTTCATCACGAGAAAAGCAGCGATTACGTCGAAAATTGAACCTTCAACTGGCAAATTTCACTGCGGGGCGGACCGGAGCACCCGCCACACTCTGCGCAGGGCCTCCCGCAGCTGGAGGTCCGTGCAGTTGTAGCTGGCGGTGAAGTGCTGGAAGAGGGACTCCACGAGGTAGGGGTGGGTGTCCTTGGTAGAGGCGGTAGAGGTGGTGGTGCTGGTAGGTGGGGTGGCGTCCGGGCTCTGGTGGTAGACGTCCTCGAGGAAGGCGGTGTAGTCGTCGATGAGTTTCTGGGCAGGCGGCACGGCCGTCGGAGTCGACGGGTTCGTCTCCTCGGAGACAAAGTCCATGTCGAACAACTCCTGGATGGACTTGACGATCTGGAGCGTGTTCTTGTCCTTGATCTCGTTGTTGGAGGCGATGTTCGACGAGGCGATGTCCGGGAGCACGTTCTTGTCGTAGAACTCGATGAATTGGTCCACTTGGTCGTTGTTCCAGCTGTAGAGATCCTTGAATGAGGATTTGAAAAGTATCCGTTTCTTCAGATCGTTGAAGTTGAATTTTCCCTCGTTGGAGAGATGCCGCTGGTACCACTGGTAGTAGTCCTTCTTCGGCTGGTTCATGAAGTAGACTTTGGTGAATATAATGACGAGTGCAGCGAGTTTCAGTTCCGGGTGTATGTGGCCTACATTGATGGACTCGTTGAATGAAAAGTCGATTTGCGCAAACATGATGTAGTTCTTCACTAGTCTGACAATGTCCATAGGAAGGTACAGGTTGAGGACCGTTCTCATCAGCAGCGGGTAGTAGTTTAATGCGGATTCGTAGATATCTGTGTCGATTAAGTCCCTACTGAATCTATCGAGCATTATTTGACTGATGTAATTGTACGTCGTATGACCGTGGAATGTTCCTAATTGGGAGATTGGAATTTGAATTCTGAGACTTCGGGATAAGGCGTATTCTGTCTTCTGCAAATTGAATTTCTTGTTGTGTGTGAGTGTAATGAAATCGCAAAGATAGACCGGGATGTTCATTTGGATAAGTGCTAGATAGTTGATGAGCACGACGTATCCGATATTGTAGTTACGGCGACCTATCTTCTTGTGTAAGTGGTTGCTTAGCATTTTCACCCAGAAGAGCTTGACGACTGACGAATACATCTTCCCCTGCTCTTCTGTCAGCTCCAAATGCTGGATGATGAACTTGGTGTTCTTGGCAAGGATGATCTGGAAACACTGTGCTTGTAATTTCTTGAAATCTTCACCGTACTTTCTAGTGTGACCTTTCTCAGTGGACAATCGGTTGACCTTATCTCTCGTTGACTGTGATGTGGTCAACCCGGCGACGTTGGTCAATCTCCTGCTGAAGTCACCGACACCGGGCACACCGCCGGCACCACCGGTGGCTCCCATTTCGTCTTCATCGTCAATTTCGATATCGTATTCGTTAACGTGACCATATTGGCACACGTTCTGACCGTTGACTCTCTTCCACAGCCTGGAGGGACAGTTGTCCACCCCACAGACCTGACCACGGACGTATCTGGCCATGTGTCGTGTGTTTGCTGGCAGTGTATGTGTCTGATACCCCGTCAAACCACCAAGAACATCCGGATCACATAACCTGCAAAAACGGCAAGGAAAAAAAACATGAGCCAAATCTACCGGCTGCACAGCCCGGTTTCCAGCTTCGATTTTCGCTTTTCTTCTTTTTTCTGTAAATGCTCAGCTAAACTTTCTTTATTTACATTAGGAGGCTCTGGAACGACAGCTTGGGAGAAGACGCCACATTCTGCACCAGACACTCCACAGAGGCCCGTCACACAGTCGGGACACACTAATTGGACCATGGAGAGTACAAAGACACCACACACGAACGGGCACGACCCCGCTGGCGCCCACGACGCCGAGATCGCTACTTCACCAGCTAGTAACACCGTTAAGACCACGTTTGACAATGCATACGATCACGACAACATGAACGAGATCTTCAACAAGCAGGAGCAATTCTACGGGATCATGAAGAAGTACTGGAACCAGCGTCACGATTTGTTTGGCCGGTACGACGAAGGTGTTTTGTTGACTAAGGAATTGTGGTTCAGCGTCACACCGGAAGTTATTTCAAGATTCACTGCCAGACTCATGCAACATGTGCTGAACGACAAAGTCCTCAAAAAAGAGCCAATTTTCGTCATGGACGCCTTTGCCGGTGGAGGAGGCAATGTGAATTTGTTTTTAGAATACTTTGATGCGGTCTTTGCAGTGGACATCAACCATCTACATCTCTACTGCACGAAGAACAATGCTCAGGTTTATTTCAGCGACGACGAGGTGAACAGCAAGTTGAAGTTGTTTCCATTGAACTGGGTGTATGCCGATGCGGAGATTGATCCTCAATACGTCGATAAGGAATTCGAAGAAGGTGCTACACGTGAAAAGAGCGATTTGGTTGACAGGCTCTACGCCAGCAAGGAAGAATCGCTGGAGAGTCTTGAGATCCTCAAAGACATGAAGCTGGACTGCATCTTTGGATCTCCGCCATGGGGAGGTCCGGAATACATCAGAGAACGATTCTTCGATTTGAACAACATTTTGCCATACCCGCTAGAGAAGCTGCTTAAGATCCTATTACGCTACACGGACAACGTGTGCTTGTTCCTCCCTAAGAACTCCAACTTGATCCAGGTGCAGAAGATCACCGAGAGCATCTTCCACGACGAAAAGTACGTCAGAGTTTTGCGGATGTCTATCCACGGCAGACCGAAGGGGCTTTTAATCTGCTGGGGGCCTGCCTTTGTGAACCTGGACATCGAGGAGATTACGCTGTGATGGATGGAAGGAAGTGGTGATGCAATGATCGCCGACGGTGATCGGGATGGGTGCTGTGCAAGTGAATTAAGGCACACACACACATCTGTTGACAACCCGGTGTGCGCAACAAACCCTCCATCTGAACCCCCCAACCCCAAACTTCCGCATCAGGCGTTATCTGGGACCGCCGGGCCCTCACAATGGGGCCGAGGGGAGAGGCGAGAGGCCGTCACCGGCCGGCAGAAAACGCAGGGAAGAGCGTGCAGCGTGGGAGAAGTCGCCTCACTATTTGGCGCCTTTTGTTGGCTTTTGGTAGGTGGCCCCCCCGGTGCGGTGAGCTTATCGGGGGGATTGCTGCTGACAGGTCGACGATTCTGGCTCAAAACGGCAGGTGTGGGTTGCTTGGGCTGATAGAAGCTTTTCACCATTGATTGATTTTGATTGATGATGGCAGATGGCCATCTCCTATCGTCAACGTCTCCTCCACCACTCCTTCCGCTTTGACACGCCTTGCTGCTTTTCTCTTCACCCCCTCCTGCTTTCCTCCCTCTGCATCACTCCAACACCACCAACAGCATCCCTCACACAGCATCCCTCACACAGCATACCCTAACCACAGGCCACAGCACACATGATAGACCTGATACGTGTCGCTGAACTCCAGGAGGAGACCATCCGCTTCCTCTCTCAACTGTCCGGATTAAGCGGTTATCTATCAATATCGTTCTGGTTGTTTGCACAAATCCCACAGGTGATCAAGAACCATACCGACAAATCCGTGGATGGGTTCTCATTAGGATTCCTCCTATGTTGGTTTGGTGGTGACTTCCTCAACTTGGTGAGTTGCCTTCTTAACGATGCCATGATGTTTCAGGTGTTACTAAGTGGCTATTACTGCATCATCGACGTCATTCTTGGGTTGCAGTACTATTACTACAAATACATGTACCATAACCCAGAATCGAAATGGTACCATCCACCGAAAAGAAGAGTGAAACACATGCACAGTCCGAGAATGAGTTTAAGACACAACTTGGAAGTGTATGGATCAATCGATAATAACATGCATCAGAGTGCTGATTCTCAAACACAAAGACAACACACACACCATCAACACGCTAAACAATCACCAGCAAATCCAAACTATAAAACCACACCAAGAATCCATGTTAAGGGAGTATTCAAGAAACAAAACACAGGAATAACAAAATTAGTCTCGTCTGCTTTATTAACAGGGTTCACCAAAGTCCAAGGACTTCCAATCTCCAACCTGCAGCAATATATACCACTAGACCAAATACCAGGATCCGGGGATGGTGGTAAGAAAAAGAACAACTCTGTCATTTATAGAATCATACATTATCTATTAACTATGAATAGTTTCAAATTAGGTAAAATCTTAGCATGGTCATGTACTGCCCTCTATCTCATTTCGAGAATTCCACAACTATATACCAATTACAAGTTGAAATCAACAAAGGGTATTTCATTGAAATTGATTTGTTTTGCATTGTGTGGTAACTTCTTCTACTCGATGTCGTTATTATTGTGTGAATCATCGTTGATTGGTAGTGACATTTCCAAGGATTTTTGGGAAGCTGAAATGAGTTACTTTATCGGTGCTATGGGTACTGTTATTTTTGACTTCTCGGTGTTAACTCAATGGTACATTTTTGATTTCAAAACAAGATATAAGAGAACAAGATCGGGTAGATTAAAGACCATATCACCTAAGATGAACATGTCTCCAACTGTAAATAATAACTACAACATCATCAACAACAACAATGCCATCAACCAAACCAGAAACATCACCATCAGTAACAACAGTTACAAAAGACCAGATCCGATCAATATGAGTATGAGTGTGAAATCTGCATTATCGCCGAACCACATCAAGAAGATCAGTGAATTCACGCCGTTATCACCTATGGATTTCTTGCTCGACGATTACATGGCGATCAACAACTTTGGTAATATCAATGCGAACAGCAATACCAACAACAAAAAGAGCATGAAGAGTACGAAATCCAGTATTCACACAACTCTGAATCCACCGGTGGTTAAGGAGACCAACCTTGCATCTACCACTGCAGCTGCTACTACTACCAGCACTGCACCTACTAATACCACGCATCCTCCTAATACGAACACGGCTAACACGAAACATGATGAAGATCTTAATATGTCTATGGATGAAGATGGGGACGAAGATGAAGACAAAGATAGAACTAGATAATTTTGTAATTACTTTAATAGCGTTAAAGATTATATTTATTAACATGCAGATTTATACAGAGTAGAAGATAATTAGATCAGATTACACAATTAACGAGATGGTGGAGTGTTTAACAACAACAGCTCTTGGTTTCTTCGGCACCAGAACAGGCACATGCGGTGTCCTTGCAGTGACCACAGGAGCAGTCATCACCACAGGAACAGGATGAGGTTGGGCAGACGCATTGGGACTTGTCTTCGGAACAGGAACCGCATTGGCATTCGCCTTCACATTGGCATTGCTTTGGACATGTGCAGGATTCGACGGTCTTTGGAGTTTCGTCACAACAACAGGAAGATTGGGTGGTTTCGACTTTTGGAGCAGAGCAGGCACAGGACATTGTAGTGGTAGAAATTGGTTTGTTGTTTGGTTGGTTGTTGGTTGGAGAATGCAGAAGACTGAACTATACTTTCTCTGAGTAGACGAAGGTGGGATCGTGTGTGCTTTTATAGATCAGAGAGCTCTCCCCGGCACCGGCACTCTCTCGCCGTGGACAATGCAAATTTTGACACATTGGAGATTTTTCAGCCGCCAAATTGACGAGAAAAACGCAAAAAGGACGCACACGAGCCCCTGCAACTTTCGGGGCGAAAAGCACGCAGCAAAAGGCCCGCAGGTGGGGTCGCCGTGGTGGTGTTGGAAGAGGCAGAAGTGTCTCATTTGTTGTGGGTGGTGATGGTAGGGTGGTTACTGAGATGGATGTAGTGTCCTGGGGTTCCTAGACGGTGTGGAAGTAGATATCTCTAATTGTGTGAGTATTGCGTGTGCTTACGTAACACCCTTACGTAATCCGTGTTGCAAAAATTGTCTCACTGGCTAGCTGCTAGAAATTGTAGATTGCAGAGATAAGGAATTGTGTTCTCTCTCTTTACCGGTCCTGTCGGGCGAGCACAACCACACACCCACACAATGAAACAATTCTTAAAAGACACAGGATCAGGCCTACTGTGGTGTCTTGACAAATGAATGCCTCCTGCAATCCTTCTCTTGATATTTAATATCATTCTGGCCTTCATGATGCAGACTGAACCACTTGACGGCCTTTCTTATATGAAAATAGGGAATAGAATAATCCATACTGACCTCACTCCTGTGGCTGATAAATTTTTCAATTCCATTGGGTACGCGTGTGTCTATATTGCGGAGCATTTTAATAATATTTTAACAATTATTAAAGATTACGATGCAGAAATGCATGCTCTGGTTCATAAGGTAAACGGTTCTAATTATGAAAATGATCCAGAATTCGCTAGACAGTTCTTTAGAGAAAATTATATGACGTATATTTACGTAACTTTATACATGCTAGCTAAATTGGTTGTTTTGTTCGGGATCATGTATTATATTTGTAAAGGTATGATTTTGGTCATGTACAAAATTTGTAAAGGTATTTACAGGATGATTTTTGGGAAAAAAGATGAAGGTAAACTCTCAGAAGCTGAAGCACGAAAATTTATGAAGACACATTCAGATAAAATAACACCTGGATATGCCAGCGAGGTGTGTGGCAAGTTTGGTTTAGATTTCAAAGCTATTAATGATGACGGAATAAGCGGTCAAGGGGAGAGATTCCAAAATTATGTGAAAACTGTTTTGTCTGATTCTATGGAAAATAAGGATAGAAAACCTCCAATTCAAGTTATTTGTGATTCACCGAAACCTGGTGATAGCATGAAGAATATGAGAGTTGTAGTTAATGATCCATTCCAGGCTAATTAAGATATTTATTTTTTGATTAGGTATAAAATTTTGTATAAAAGTTTAAAAAATAAGTAAAGAATGTTAGAATAAAGTAAAGATCTCAGAAAAGGAAAGTTATCTAACAGGCGCAACCCTTAGATTCGGCGGATGAACAAGAACACTTGATTTCCTTGCAATGGCCACAGTTACAGCCAGATTCGCAAGTACATTCAACGGTTGGACAGACGCATTTAGATTTGTCTTCGGAACAAGAACCGCATTTGCATTCGCCAACACATTGGCATTTCTTTGGACAAGTGCAGCTGGAGACTTTAGCAGCAGGCTTGGTGGAGTCACAACCACAGGAGTTGACTTGGACTTTCTTTGGAGCGGAGCAGGCACAGGACATATTTGGTAGTAATAAAGGTATTTTGGTTTGTTTGTTTGTTGATGTAGAAAGAGGGAAGTAAAATGAGAAGTAGAAAAATGATGAACCCAAAAGGGAGGAACCGCCTCTATTTATAATATTTGAAGAAGAGATCAGATGGAAACCCTGAATGACCAAACCCAGACGTTGAACCCCGAAGTGAGGTGAAAAATAAGCTTAAGTGCATCTGGGCGAAAAGTGCGCAAGAATAAAACGGCTAAAAGCGCTCGCATGATGTCATTTGAGTGGGTTTTGCGGTTTGCGGAGTTGGGAATGAACCACCTCCGAGATTCTAGATCTTGATCTAGACTGTAGTTTGGGGGTTTGATTGTTCTCTATTGTTGTGTATTGTTTAAGGTTTGTCGTGTTGGTGCAGGATGGGGTGGATTGTGGTCAGTGGTCAGGCCAGCTGGCGATAAGTCAGGGTGGTATACTGTGTATTAGCGTGACTGCTCAAACCCCGGCCACGGCAAAATAAGCTCAAAACGGCGGTAATACCTCAGCCCAGAACCCCTGTGAAACGGACACAACAGTGACGCACCGGATGGAAACCACTAGAAACTCCGGAGTGGAATGTGTCAAGTGTCAACAGTCAACTCCGGCCACCGCACCCGCACCGCCACCCGCGCCACATCACGTGCCGCCGCGCCACACCCGTGCACCGCCGGCCCCAGCGTCCGAAAACGGCACCCTAATTAAAAACGCTCAGCAAATTTGCCCTCGGGCTTATCATTAGTCCTCACACCTCACAATTCCCACCAAATTTGAGCTGTGCTGGTTTCTCACTGCCCGCCCCGGTTTCTGCTGCTGTCAGACAGTACAGGCTCTGTGCTCAGCCAATAACCGCTTATCTCTCCTGTTGCCCTCCATCTTTCTCCTTTTCAACCACCCATTGCACTCTGCTCACACCCTTTCACACCCACCAAACAACAACACCCCCTCCCAATGAACTTCAAGTCCTCCGTGCTGACTTCCATAGTCGCCTTGCTTGCCACTATCTCCGGCTCAGAAGCAAAGGTCCACCATGCCAAAATCCAAAAGAACGCTTTCGAAGATAACTACAAAGACATCTCCTTCACAGAATACGTCGACGCCATCAAGGGCAACTACATCAAGAACTTTTTCAAGAGCGTCAATGCCCCTTATGTCCCATTCGTCGAATCCGTCTTGGACGAAGAATTGATCAAGATTGACGGTACTCACGACTTACCATTGACCAACTACGTCAATGCTCAATACTTCACCGAAATTCAATTAGGTACCCCAGGTCAAACTTTCAAGGTCATTCTCGATACCGGTTCCTCCAACTTATGGGTCCCAAGTACAGAATGTAGCTCCTTGGCTTGTTACTTACACGAAAAGTACGACCACGATGCTTCTTCAACCTATTCCGCTAACGGTACCTCATTTGCCATCAGATATGGTTCTGGTTCTTTAGAAGGTTTCGTCTCCCAAGACGTCTTGACCTTCGGTGACTTGACCATTCCAAAGCAAGACTTCGCCGAAGCCACCAACGAACCAGGTTTAGCGTTCGCTTTCGGTAAGTTCGACGGTATCTTAGGTTTAGCTTACGACACCATCTCCGTCAACAAGATTGTCCCACCAATCTACAACGCCATCAACCAAGGTTTATTGGACGCTCCTCAATTCTCCTTCTACTTAGGTGACGCATCCAAGTCCGAAGAAGACGGTGGTGTCTGCTCCATCGGTGGTTACGACAAGTCCATGTTCACCGGTGACATTACCTGGTTACCAATCAGAAGAAAGGCTTACTGGGAAGTCAAGTTCGACGGTATCGGTTTAGGTGACGATTACGCTACCTTAGACGGCCACGGTGCTGCCATTGATACCGGTACTTCATTAATCGCTTTACCATCCCAATTGGCTGAAATCTTAAACGCCCAAATCGGTGCTGAAAAGTCTTGGAACGGTCAATACACTATTGAATGTGAAAAGAGAGCTGAATTACCAGACTTAACCTTCACTTTCGACGGTTACAACTTCACCATCACTCCATACGATTACACCTTGGAAGTCTCTGGCTCTTGTATCTCCGCCTTCACTCCAATGGACTTCCCAGACCCAATCGGTCCATTAGCCATCATTGGTGACGCTTTCTTAAGAAAGTACTACTCCATCTACGATTTAGGTAAGGACGCTGTTGGTTTAGCAACTGCAATCTAAGTCTGACACTCAAAACAAAATCCAACTAATACACCTTCGTTTACAAAAAAAAATACAAGACACGCTGAAAAAAAAACATAAAAAAATGGTTCTTTAACGAATTACGGAAGGGGAAAAAAAGAAGGAAAAAATTAATAAAATACTGGGTTATTATTTGTTCTTATTATCATTATCGTTTTTTACCATGTCATATTAATTATTGTTAATATTTCGATTTTTCTTACTACTATTTTTACTATTACTATTATCTTATTTAAATTATTGTTTAGTCTTTAATAATACACTACACATACAAAACTTTGTACATGTTATAAAACGATACTCAATTGAGTCTCTTTGCAGGGTGCTGGATAGACTCGACGGCCTTCCGTTTCTTTTGCTGGACACGGTCATCCACTTGTTTGAGTCCTTCTCTCAACTTCATATCAAAGAGCTTCTTGTCGCTTTCGTCAATAGGAACAGCTTTACGTTCAAGACTAGAATTGAAATCATCAACGTACAAACCAGTTGTGTCGATGATCCGAATCAGGTAATTCAACGCCGTCTTGTGTTTCTTGTCCACGAACAACGATAGAATGTCACAATCACGTAACTTGATCTTCTTGCCCTTACCGATTTTCAATCCGTTGACATAGCACGTGTTCGTGCTGAAGTCCAACAGCCAGACGTCATCAAGACCCATGGCCGGGGAGGAGAATGACAAATCCTCCTTCTTTGGTGCTGAGGACGGGATGACCGTTTGTGAGGATGCTGGTGGATCGTCGTCTGTAGTTGGATGTCTACGTTTCATGATCATGCAGTGGATCTTCGAGATTCTCTCGTCGTTCATTTGCACGTTCAAATTGAATAGTCGACCAATATAAAACGCTGGCATACCTTGTGGAATATGGAGTGTTGAGAGTTTCGTGGAGATAGATCCAGGTTCAATCACGTTCAATGACATGAACGTCGCTCTAGGTGACGGTGAAGATTGACTCTGATGGTGATGTTTATGATGATGTTGGGAGGAGAATGATGGTGGAATCAATTGGTTGCTGGATGAAAAGGAAGGTGGAACTTGAGGTGGTTGGTTGAATGGTGATCCCAGTAAATTCGTCTTTGGTTTCGAATTGCTGTCGATAACTGCGTTTTCTGAATCTTCAATCTCGATATTACTTGTTGATGCACCATTGAAATTAATCATTGAATCCTCTTGAACGTTTCTATCTCTTGGTATTTCTGGGATTTTGAAATCCTTCACCACTTTCTTATTTTCCTGTGGTGTCTTCGGTTGTGATTTCACAATGTTCTTTTGACTTTGGGATAAGTGTTGTGATAAACTGACTTGTGGTGGTTCATCGATCGCATCCGTAAACCACGGATGGTTGAGGGCTTGCGCAGCATTCAGTCTTAATGCAACATCAACTTCTAATAATCTACTGATGAAATCACATCCTTCAATTGAAATGTTCATGGTCTTCAATAATTTCTCGTGATAGTCACCATTGACAATATGTTTAAACAGCATATCCTGTGTAGACCCACTGAATGGTAAATGCGCAGTCATGATAACGAATAATAAGCATCCAATTGACCACATATCAACTTTATTGGAGTATAAGTCTTCCGTAATTCTACCATTACCAAGATACCTCTTTCTATTGCTTGATTGTTTCTTCTTATTGGAGATAACTTCAGGTGCTAGGTATGCTAATGTACCACAAAACGTCTTCATTCTACTTTCGTTTTCTTGAGATTTAGCCAGTCCGAAATCCGTGATTTTAACTACAACTGGATCATCTTGAGCAATCATGATATTATCCGGTTTCAAGTCACGATGTGAAATACCCTTCGAATGCACGTATAATATGGCTTCTAAAATCTGTCTTGCGATCTCTCTACTTGCACTTTCATCGATTGCACCATTACACGCAACGAAATCCATTAAATCACCTCCGGATATGTATTCCATGACGAGATAATAGTTATCGTCATCTTCGTAGAACGCCTTTAATCTGACGATACCAGTATGATTCAATTTCTTCAATATCTGCAACTCTCTAGAAACACCGTCTAATCCACCAAGTGCTTTCTTTTTACTTATGATTTTAGCAGCATATGTTATACCCGTTGACCTTTCTATTGCCTTCTTGACAGTGGCAAATGCACCAGAACCGACAATCTCATCTCTAATGATAAAGTCTCTGTGTATACCCTTCTCTTCTGGAACTTCCGCTTGTAATGTACCGTTCTTGCCTAGCATCACACTTGGTAAATGCACGACGAATCGAACAACGTCTCTTTCGATACCAATTCCGACGGCAATTTCGTCTCCTTGTGTTAATATATAATTTCGTCCCTGTACGAGTTTCGAATTGTTTAACCATGTGCCGTTAGTCGACAGGTCTTGGATCATCAAATTGTTATCGTGTGCAGAGGTCGGGGTAGTAGTGTTGTTATTATTGGTATTGTTACTACTGTTTGTGCTGTTTCCTATATTCATCCATAATTTGAAATGCTTATTACTAATACGTGTACTGGAGACAGGTAATAGGTATGTGCATGCAGATGGGTTTCTTCCGAACAGCCATTCTTGTTTCATCGTATCTTCCTTCTGACTGTCTTGTGTATCCTTGGCAATTTGGATCTTGTTGCCGTCTTTGATCTTCACGTCAATATGGAAAGTCTCGTCAAAGGAACGTCCAATTAACCGACATAACACGCCTTGCTTGATGAGGTCATGTCCTATTGGATCCGTTGCAGGGTTGTAGTTGCTCGGCTGTGTGGGTTGTGTCTGTTGTGTAGGTATTAGTCTCTTGTTGCCATTACTACCGTGTAGTTCATTTGGTGGACTCAAAAGCTTATTCTTCGTGTCCATATCTAATTGATCTTGATCTCGATAGTCTTGGTTGTTATGATGGTCTCTATCGCGATCTTGCCCAAGCAAACTGTTTCCAATCTCCTTCAAAGGACTTATCTTGGTGGTTGTCCTGTTGTTGAGCCTATCGGTCATCGTTGGGCCCCTGAAATGTACTCTCGGAAACAGAAACCCTTTGGTGTCTGGTTCACGTAAACCCGTCAGTCCATTAACCATCGAGAATTTTCCAATTTTTTGTTTGGATTTTCTGGTGACGCGTGACAGGGTGGCGGTGCTGCACGTGACTGGCGGTGGCGCAGACGATACCGAAGATGGAAAAAATTTAATGCAGGAATTTTTTTGACCTGAAATTGTTTACCATCTGTTTTTCACGTCATTAGTCCAGCCCCTTTAGACTCTTTTCACACTTCATACACACCGTCAACAGCTTTGAATCAAGATGTCTGAATTAGAAGCCGGAAACAAGAGAGCGTTAGACTCAGAAAACGTTGAGATCAACGAAAATGATACCGTCAAGAAACAAAAGATCTCTGAAACTCCTGTTGAAGAAACCCAAGTTAAGAAGGGTATCACTGAAATTGATGTGGGTATTACCGAGTTCATCAATCACGCCGAATCCAGTACTAGAATCAGGGGTACGCTTAAGCAAAGATACACTGATTTCTTAGTCAATGAAATCGATCCTTCAGGAAACGTTGTCCACCTTACCGATCTTGGATTCAAGGCCAAGGAATTAACCGAAGAAGAAAAGAAAATCATCGAAGAACAAGAACGTAGAGCCAAGGAAAGAGAAGAATCATGTACCCTTGAGCCAGAAGAAAGATCCAAGTTAGTTGAAGTCTTCGGTGAAAAGGACGCAGATGAAATCATCTCCTTAATGGCAGACAATGGAAAGACCGTTGAAATTGCTAAGGTATTTGATGATAAGGAACAAAGAACACAAATCCACAAATTGATCCGTGAAGTCTTCAACAACCGTATCGAATCTGTGACAAGCTCGGGTAACACATTCATATTTGGACACAATGCTAACAAGAACCGTAGAAGAAAAAATACTAAGGTCACTAACCAAATTCAACATGATTTAGGTGAGCGTAAAAACTTTTTACATTTATCCCTTTACAAGGAAAACAAGGAAACTATGGAAGTTGCCAGTATCTTAGCCAAATTCTTAAAGACTCAAATCAAAAATATCAAATATGCAGGTACTAAAGATAGAAGAGGTGTTACTGTCCAAAAGATGTCTATTGAAAAATTCACTGTTGAAAGAGTCACTACATTAAACAAGGCCTTAAAGGGTTGTAAATTAGGTGGTTTTGAATATAAGGATACACCAATGAAGTTAGGTGACTTAAGCGGTAACGAATTCATTATTACTATTAAAGATGTCGAAAGTGTCGATCCTTCAATCTCAGTCGAAGATGCATTAGTCCCAATTTTAAAATCTTTGAAGGAAACTGGTTTCATTAACTATTTCGGTATGCAAAGATTCGGTACCTTCTCTATCTCTACTCATGAAGTTGGTAAGGAAATTCTTTTAAGTAATTGGAAGAAGGCTGGTGAATTAATCTTAGGTGAACAAGAAATCGTCATTCCAGGTTCTATTGAAGCTAGAAAGATTTGGAAGGAAACTAGAGATGCAAAGGCCGCATTATCAAAGATGCCAAGAAAATGCAATGCCGAATACTCCGTTTTAAGTAGGTTAGAAAGAAGTGAAAAGGATGAAAATGGAGAATACAGTGAAAATGCTTATTTCAATGCACTTATGGGTATACCTAGAAACTTAAGAATCATGTACGGACATGCATACCAATCATACATCTGGAATTCTGCAGCATCCAAGAGAATTCAATTGTTTGGCCTAAATGTTGTTGCTGGTGATTTAGTTCTTTGTAACAATGAAAAGATCATGGATGAATTCACCGATGCATTAGAAAAGAAATTTATCGATACTGAAAGTGAAGATAATGTTATTCAAGATTTCAAGGAAACTCGTGGATTAAAGGCTAGAGCGATTACACAAGAAGAAGTCGATTCTAAGAAATTCGATATTTACGATATCGTTTTACCATCTCCAGGTTATGATGTTGTCTACCCAGAAAACGAAGCTTTGAAGAATGTCTATGTTGAAATCATGGGTAAAGACGGTTTAGATCCATTCGGTATGACTAGAAAGGTTAGAGAATTCTCACTTGCTGGTTCTTACAGACACCTTATCACCAAGGTTGATAACTTGGAATACTACTTCAGAAACTATAACGATGTCACTGATCAATTAGTCAGAACTGATTTAGAAATCATTAAGTTAAAGGAAGAAAATGCTGCGAACAATGACACTAGTGAAGTTAAGCAAATTTTAGATGGTGTTGCAGGCGGTGAAAAGACCGCTGTTATCTTAAAGATGCAATTGGGTGTTTCCACTTACGCCACCATGGCCCTTAGAGAAATCTTTGAAGGTGACACCTCCAGATTCGGTGGTGTTGTCAACTTAAAGCACACCGATTAGAAGTCTGTGTGGTGCATTGTATAGAAATTTTGTGTGTATAGTTTTATCGCTTAAGATACCTGATTGAGATGGGGCACGCCGATCACGTCAAATTTGAGATGATTTATTTCCTTTTCGGGGATATTTTTTCTTCTTTGTACTCTTGTAACCCTGGATTGAATTACTTGTATTATTTTCCCGTCACTCTCTACCCTACCCAGTCCCATCGTTAGGACAATACTTTGCTTATAGAGTATCATAGACGTTACATTTAGAAGAACCCTCCACTCGTTTGACAAACAATCTCTCTCCTGAAAACCAAGAAGTGTGTACAAAGAAGCAAAAACCCCCGTATCATCATGTTCCACCATACATTAGGAGGCCCAAAACTAAGGGACGAAGAGCGTGTCTATTCATTGAGAAGGCATCCATCAAGGAGTAAGTTACAACAACAAACATCCTTGTGTGATTCTAATCAAGGCGAATACAATTCGAATCCGAAGAATTCAAAAGAGGATAGATACAGTTTTCGAAAGCTGGCAAGGAATTTACTCTTCAGTACAGAACAAGAACCGGATAATTACAGTGTTAACAATGACCAGTATTCAAACAGTGACTATTCATATGACAATTATCGCAATTACGGTAGGGGCCGTTTAGAATCATTATACTGGAAGAATCAAAATCCCAACCCAAGTAAGCCACAGGCACAAGTCCAATCTCAAGTGCATGCGCAAGGAAGGTATTACAGTGGTGACGAACACGGAGAAGATTTAGCCAGGATACTAGAAGTGCAACATCGTCAAGCACAAAATCAAACACGACATCATAATCACAGTTACAATAATGGTTATAAATATACGAATAACCAATCACAATCACAACAACAAGGTCATCAGCATTTATCACATGACTATGTGAAGACCGCCGGTCTGTATGATCAACAACCTAAATCACGAGAAAGGGAATTCACGAGTCAAAGTACAGGAAACGTCAAGGCGTTACAAAAGAATGATGCGATAATGAATATCAGTGGATATACCAAAGCTGGCATTGAACATCATCCTGTATTCAAGACTGTTGCGATCACTAGTATTCCAAAGAAGCTGAGCATGTCGTCATTCCTGTCACAACTGTATGGAGGACCAATCGAGAGGATTGAACTAGTTCGAAAAGACAATTATTCCACGTATTACAAGGATCAATCGCCAACTAGTTACAGTAATCAGAAGATGAACCAACAGCTCAACTGGAGTGAGTTATCGATCTTTATCCATTTTTCCAGAAGTGATGATGCTAGGAACTTTTATCAATATTCTAAGACTGATTTATTCAGGATTAACGATGTCCATTTGAAGACTACGTGGATAATTAATCAAAAGATGAACAAATATCCATTGGATGACGTTGACGAAGAAGAATATGATAATGAGAATGACGAAGACGATGATTATGATGAACAAGATGACCATGGTTTGATTATCAATCTAATGAGAGATTCTGAAAAGGCCAGAAGGGTATTAGTTTTCAAGAAATCCATACTCAATAAGAAAAATAAGAGCCACAGGAGAAGCACTCCGCATGATCCTACTGAAAACTACTCTCCTGAATTCAAAATCGAAGATATTAAGAAAGATTTTGGAGCTTATGGTAGATTAGTTGAAGTCTTGCCTGTTGTTTCCCGTAAACTTTGTTTTGGACTTCAATATTACGATGTTCGGAGTGCCATTCTGGTCAAGAACATCATTCAAAACGGATGCAAGGGAATCAGCAATGCCGAATTGACTGAGCGAGATGTTGAATTGAGGATGAAGTACCAAGATTGGGGAGTTTGGTATGGCAAAGATCCGGCTGATCGTGGAGTTCCTACTTGAAAAAGAACGAGTTTATTTTATTAATCTACACACTGTTTTATTGATACACCCACAAAATTTATAAAGATATACTATGTACACGATTTATAACAATAACACTGACACTAACACAATTTTAACATGAAATTTGCTCTAACTTCCTAAATAGAGAAGAAGAAAGAAGCGTCAGATTGAAATCCGGACCCGAATTCATGTTGGAAATCGGTGAGGCGAGGTGGGGTTCGTACGACGAGCCTGTGAATGAAATTTGTGGAGTCTTGAGATGGTATTGTTTCTTCGGTCGGCGGGTTTGTATTAGTGGACTACGAACAACAGACATTCAGGACATTGCTGGACAGTATGATCAAAATCGGTCTTTATCTGGGCGCCCAAGCCAGGGCTGGAGTCAGCCACGTCAATCGGATGAAAATGATGAAAATGAATGGAATTAATGGAGTTAATTGTCAGAGACTCTATTCTGACGCCATTCCCAGTGCCGCCAAGAAGGAGATCAAGAAGAGATACAACGACACCGAACTACTTGAGATTATCCGTGGTGTCAAGCGTGGAGATGGTGAAGAAGACGTTTTGAACAGTGATCGGTCGTTACCTCGGTACGACCTCATCAAGAGCGATGAGGAGATCAGAAAGGATATAGTTGCAAAGAGAGAGGACAAGACAGCAAAGGCTTATGACGGCGTCATTCTACAATATCGTAAGGCTAGGAACATTTTCCAATTCTTCAAGGAAGGATTGATGAACGTGTGGAGAGTGAATCGTGCGCTGAAGAACAGAGAGAGTGGATTGTTTGGTGGTAAGAGATACATCGTTGACTACTCCAAGGGTAATGCTACTGATGGTAAGTACGTGCTCAAGCGTGGAGACTTCAATCGGATCATCGATGAGTTGAGTGAACGGATCCAGTTGATCAAGATCGAGTACGATAACGGTAAGAGAAACGAGTTAGTGAGCAAGGACGAGGTTTTCCTCACGAGAAAGGAGTTTGTGGAGATGGTTAGAGATAGAGAGGACTTCAAGAAGCTCCCATTGTTCGGACTATTGTTCCTCGTGTTTGAGGAGTTGAGTTTACCGTTGATCTATGCGTTCCCTAGTATGTTGCCTGGTACGTGTGTTTTGCCGGGGCTTTTGGGCACCCGGTACTACAAGAGGAGTGCCAGCGGGTTCGAGAGGTTGGTGGCGATGAAGAGGGAGCAAGATGCTGTGTTTGACGAGATAAAGGGCCGTGAATACGTCCGGGATGTTGCGATGAACAAGACCAGTGCCTACAGTCTTAGTGGAGACCCATCTCTGCTTCGGGCTGTGTGCGACACACTTGACTGTCGTGGCAGCGCGACACCTTCTGTGTTGCACCAGAGACAAAAAGAGCTCCTCATTGACGACTACCTGGTCCTCCTCGGTGGCGGTGTCGGGCGCCTCAGCCACGCGGAGGTGGTGCACGGGTGTGTGGCGCGGGGCATTATCACCGGCGCCGGCGGTAACGGCGGGTCCGCTCACGACAGTATAGATGTCGCGGGCTTACGTCAGCAGCTGGAAAACTGGCTGGTGGTGAGATTTATTTGACCGATTTGTAGGCTAACCCGAAATGGCTAGAGCGGTATAATACGCGGCTCGGCTGTAGCAACTGAAACTTTTCTATTTTTCTGAATTTATTTACTGTGTGCAGTGTGAAGAGAGGAGTCACCGAGAAGAGAGAGAGAGAGGAGGGGTGGAGAGCTCGCAGCTGGCAGCTGTGGTGAAGAAAGTGGAATGGATCGTTGGGTGTTTATTGTGTGTGTGTGGCCCGTCTCCCGTCTCTCCCTCCTGCCCTGGCCCTTCTCTCCCCAACCCCCCTCCGAATACACAGCACTCGTCCTCCAGAGCGGTCTCTTCTCCTTCTACCTCCCTCCACAAGATCCCCCCATCCTCCCACAGCACAAGTCCACCCCTCAGTGACAGAAACAGCAGTGTGTATATGCATGTGTCCATGGCCAGCAGCATCCTTATCCACTAATCATTAATCAAAGCAATCAGTACACGTACAGCACTTATAAATCCATTTCACCCCATTCCACATCGTACACTTATATTTCATATTATCTCACCCATAATATCCATACATAGACACAGAAATCATAATAATCGTAATAATAAAAACAACAATCACATTTATTCACACCTATCATGCCAAGGTTAGGATTCTCCAGTTTGGCTCACAAGTTCCACGATGATGGTAACAACAGCAGTAACGCTTCTCCATCCTCGTCCCATTCCAACATCAATGCATCTTCCCCAAACAGTGCACAATTGAACAGTCGTTCGACTTCTAGTCGTTCCAATTCCCGTTCCAACTCTCGTTCAAATAGTGTCGCTAACATAAGTCACCTTCGTGATCCAAACAATCACATGACCCCAACAGATGTCCACAACCACATCATCAACTCCTCACAAGAAAACTTGCATAGTCTACAAGGAAGCAATATACCAGTTTCAAGTTCCCCAATGAACCATGCACCTTCCTCTTCTAGAAGATCCTTCTTTGGTTTGAATCTCGGTAAGACTCCTTCTAACGAATCCCAATACTCGATCATGTCCGACGATAACCACCACAACAACCCCGCCAGCTCTTCCCACCACCAACAACCATCTTCTTCAAACACAGCCAATATCTCAAGTTCAAATGTTCAACAACCAATGACTCCTCCTCCAATCCAAAGAAACGGTTCTGGTTCCATGGTTCAATTGAAAAAGTTCTTCAGACCTGCAAGAAAGAATTCCAACGACCACATCCATTCCCCATTAAACCATTCAGGTTCAAGCTCGAACATCAAGAGATCTTCCCCACAAACCCCATCGTTAGTATCAAACTCTTCTTCAAGTCATTTGAAATCGACTTTTAACCAATCCTCCACTCCAACTACTCCTTCAACCCCAACATTCACCCATGACGCCAACAACAATATGATTGTCAAGACGGATCAAAAGTTCTGGGATGATTTAGAAGGTTCCGTCACTAAGAAGTACGGTAAATTGGGTAAAGTTTTAGGTTCCGGAGCTGGTGGTTCCGTCAGATTGATTGTTAGAGAAAGTGATGGTGTTACCTTCGCCGTTAAAGAGTTCGTTCCAAGAAGACCAAATGAATCCATCAAAGAATACGCTAAGAAATGTACTGCAGAATTCTGTATAGGTTCTACATTACATCATCCAAATATTATTCAAACTTTAGATATCATCAATGAAAATAATCATTTCTATGAAGTTATGGAATATGCCCCAATTGATTTCTTTGCCGTCGTCATGTCTGGCCAAATGACCAGATCCGAAATCAACTGTTGTTTCAAGCAAATCACACTTGGTGTTAGTTATTTACATGCTGTCGGGTTATCCCACCGTGATTTGAAATTGGACAATTGTGTCGTTACTAAAGATGGTATTGTCAAATTGATCGATTTCGGTTCTGCCGTTGTTTTCAAATATCCTTTTGAAAACGATATCGTTATGGCGCATGGTATCGTTGGTTCCGATCCATATTTAGCACCTGAAGTTTTGACTTCAACTGACAATTATGATCCACAATACGTTGATATTTGGTCGATTGCAATCATCTACTGTTGTATGACTTTAAGAAGATTCCCTTGGAAGGCTCCAAAGAAGGATGATCCAAGTTTCAGCTTGTACTGTATGGAAGACGATCAACCACATGACTATGAAGAAAGTGCAAAGAAACACAAGGAATTGTTAGTTGAAAGAAAGAAGAAGATTATGCAATTACAAAAGGAAAGGGACGAAAAGACCTCTGCTCCTGTTGATGCCATCACTGAAAAGGTCAAAGACTTAGATGTCAATGATGAAAGCAAACCTGTTGCCGTTGATGCTGCTACTGTTGTTGTTGCACCAATTGCCGCTTCTACTGAAGACTTTGTTGATGAAAAGTTATTGGGTGATCCAAATAAGATGGCCGTTAAGCCTCAATTAGAATCTCAACAAGCTAAAGAACCAACACCACAACCAACAGTTACATCATCTGCATCTACAAAGACTCGTGCTTCTGCATCTCCAGGTCCTGAAGATGGTCACCATCACCATCATCATCACCACCATCGTGAATCTCCTGCTCCAATTCCAGCACCTGATGCATCTGCAGCTGCTGATGCTGCTGAAGTCTCAGAACGTCGTGCCGTTAGTCAAGGTAAGACACAAAAGCAAATACATGGTCCATATAGATTGATGAGATTATTGCCACATGCTGCTAGACCGATCATTTCTAAGATGTTGGCTGTTGATAACAAGAAGAGATCTACGATGAAGGAAATATTGGCCGACGAATGGTTCAATGAAATCAAGTACTGTACTATCGACGAAGATGGTAAGACCGTGAGTGATCCCGGCCATAACCATACTGTCGTATAATGTTAATGTCATAACTCGATCCGCTTTCCACTTCATTTCCAACTTCATCTATTCTTGTGATTATAAATTTGCCTTTCTGTTGATGTTTATGTTTTTCTTGTCTCTTTGATTTCCCCCCACCACCTTCTTACTTCAACCTCCTTTTTGTCTTTGTTGTTCATTTTCCTACCTTGATTTTATTATTTATTTCTACTCCCTATATACAACTGATTATTTTACTTCTTTTGCATTCCAATATTACTTAACCACTTTTTGTTTTTATACTCTTTCCCTGTCTTGTCTTTATATACTCTATTCCTGATATATAATCCACTCCCGTAATGCTACACAGTGCTTATCTCTTATCGTCCTTCAGCCATTCTGAAACGCCGGCAGATGATCATCTCATCGTCGAATTTCCCGCGCAATTTCACCAGCACGGAGTTGGAAGGTGCATCCTCCCACCCCGCTATAAAAAGACAGCACTTCATCCATCGACATCTCCAATCAACACCATCGTCTTCTTCTTTGCAATTGCACAACCACACACACATACACACATACACACACAAGCATGAGTTTATCGACGAGATACTCCCTCCAATGGCCCGTCTCCGAGGCCGAACAGTCCGAACACACGATCACAGTGGTCACAACTTCCCCCTCTGGTCTCTATGTTGACATCAGACCGTTCAAAACCGGTGGCTGGGATTGGTACTTTGCCGGCATCGAACTCTCCGTTCCTAACAAGCCCACTTTAGTTGAGTTCAACCACGATTTCTACGACAGTGCATATATCGACTACTACTTCGCCCACGGATGCAGCAGTGCTGGATTCATCGGCGGATCTGACCTGGGCGATTTCAACGACACACAGGACGATGATGAGAAAGTACTCGGAATCAGACTCGAAACGGGCACGTTACTCAATCCGAAAACGGGTGTTGTCGAACCTTATATTGAGAAATGGATCACTTGTGATCCAACAAAGTCGACACTGGCGTACGCCGGGGACGGATACACGCTCCCAGAGACGGTTAAGTGTCTCGTGTTAGACACGTCAATTGGCGGTATCAGCGATATCGAGGACGAGAAAGACGGTGTCGTGGGTAGATACATCGTGTTAGGAAACTGGATCCAGGGATTGGTGTGGAACAAAGGTGTGCAGTCACAGGAAGACGCTGTCGGTGTCTACAGACACGCCGTGGGCACGAACGAACACGATATTAGCTACGGTGGCCAGACGGACAAACTCCCATCTTACGAATCACTCGTGACGCTCGATTTGAAGGTCGGCGATGTCGCCGCTGACGTGGATCGTGTCAAGTGGATCGTTAAGGAGGTGCAGAATTGGTGAGATTGGTCATTATAGTTTCTATTTAATGTATTATACAATTTATAAAGTTGGATATGTAAGAAAAGAATGATTGAAAAGCTAAAATATCTAAAATTAACGAAATTAAGGAAGAAATCCAAGATCGTTGTTCAAACTCCAGAAATCGTCATTTCCAACAACATCGAACAAACTGTTAAACGTTTCAGTCATACCTGCAGGCGGATGTGGTTGCATCTGTTGTTGTTGTGGCTGTTGTTGTTGGTGTTGCATTTGCTGTTGTTGTGATGGTGGTTGCACATGCTGCATGTTCTGAACATGTTGTAGCAGATTCGGAGCGTTTTGAAGCTGAGGACTGTTGTACATTCCAAATTGGTTCTGGTTCATGTTTTTCAAATCGAAATTAGAACCAATATGTTGGAAATTGCCGTTCGTATTCACGTTGTTGTTGAAGTTCGAATTGTTCATCTGGGTATGACGGTAGTTACTGTTATTGAAGTGGCTCAAGCTCGTCATGGATGCGTTGTTCTGGTTCTGGTTGAAGCTGTTCAAGTCGAGATTCGGCTGGGTGTTAGAGACATTGGAACTCGATTGCACGTTGTTGGTGTTGTTGTTCGCATTACCGGCAGCATTTGGATCATCGGCGTACTGTAGCATCGTCAAACCCGTCTGTGGGACCTGTTGACCACTCTGTTCGGTCCATGTAGAAATGTTACTGATCATAGTAGTGGTACCACCGACGAATGGGAACAGATCCGGAATGGTGTTTTGCATCATGAAACTCTCATTCATCATACTGCCATTTGAATCTGGAGATGAGGAAGATGTGATTGTAGCGGCCCCGCCATTCATATTCGACTGTTGGAGTGGGAGATTCGAATTGAGTGGAGAACGCAAATACCTGAACTTGTCGGACATCGTGCTTGTAGAAGATAACTCGTTGTTCATGTTGCTGTTGAGAGTGGTGTTTAATAACGTTGGCGTGTTGGTGGTGGTGGTGGTGTTGTTGGTTGTTGTTGTTGTGTTGTTGTTAATGTTGTTAATGTTGTTAATGTTGTTAATGTTGTTAATGTTGTTGGTAGTGGTGGTGGTACTACTCATGATGGAAGGTTGTGGGGTTTGTTTTAACGACGTGCTGATCAATGGAGATAGTAAGTTCTGCGGAGAAGCCTTTGAGAAACTTGAAACGACCGACTCGGTTTCTGAATCACGATTGGAGTACTTTCTCTTCAGCGAGAGGTTGTTCATAGCATATGGGGTGTTTGTATTGCTGATGGATCTCAATTCGTTGTCGAAGGATTTGGTGTTCAGCGAAGACGCGAGTCTCGTTTGTGGTTGTAATTGAGGTAGTTTGATAGGCAATGGCAAGATTCTATTGTTCATATCTCTTTCCTTTTCTTCCTTCTCGCGTTCTCTTTCCTCTGCTGTCTTTTCTTCTTCGTGTTTCTTAGGTGGTTCTTTGATATCATCGTCTTCGAATCCTGGAGGATGCAATAACAAATGCGACAATCCCTTTGGAATGGCGGATCTCGTCAAATGGCCCTTTCTCTTCAACCTCTCGTCTTCTTCTAGCTTATCGTCGTCGGATTTCTCGATATAGTTGGAGTCGATCTGGAAGTGCTTGAGTGGTTTCCGAAACGTAGCAGGAGGTAACCCGATACCTCTATACAAGATTTCAGACGAATCCGGACCACATCTTAAGATCAAGTTACCGATCGTAGCATTCATGATTTCTTCAAATGTGTCTCTGAAGGAAAGTGCGAATTTCGTTCTTTCACTCATAACGTATAAGGAGATAGAACAAGCTCTTAAATCGTCTAACCCTCTGAACAAGTCTTCGGAAACTGTTGGTCTTGTGTGTTTCTTGTCATCACCTAGCAACTTTCTTCTCATATCGTCTCTGTTTCTCTGTAACCACAAGCAGTAGATAAGCGTGATACCTGCGATGAAGACCAAATGGATGTTCAAGATGGAGAATCCATAGAATGTTTTGGCGTGGTAGTTCTTGATGGATTGGCAAATTTGACCTGCGGCGGCTTGACATTCTTTGAACAATTTATCGTTTGGATCGAGGAGCTCGAGGTATGGCTGGATCAAGTGTCTCACGGACTTGTAGTAGTAGAACAACAACGTCTGGTTCTCGATCCCGTTGATGTTAAAACCCTGGCATTCCTTTCTCCAGTTCTGTAAATCTTGGAAATAGCGTTCGACTTTGACGAGTTGGTTTTTCGAGATGGATTTGGAGTTGATGATTGACAAGTCTTCTGTGAACTTGGACTCGAGACGTTTGATCTTGATGGATTGGTTGATGAAGAAGATCTTACCGTTGTTTGGGTTGGCTGCTTTAGAAGGTTCGTAATCAAACATTGGGATATTAGCGTCGATTTTCTTTTCGTGGAGGATGAACGGTTTGGAGATGGAGACGAGGATGGATCTTTCGAGAATGTAGCAACACCAGAACTTTCTCATTTTCAAGTCCTTCAAGTCCAAGTCGATGTTTTCGTAAGATTTGGACTTGTGGAGGGATAAACTCATACAGCAGTGCATTGCGTCGGAGATGATCAGGTATAGATTATTTGAATTTTTGTCAGCTCTGATGAGGAAGAAGCAGATGAGGATGAGCAATTCGATCTTGTTGTATGACTCGAGGTTGTTGGACAATAGCACGAGATGTCTCAATGCGGTTGAGAAGAAGTTGAACGGGTTCGGACCTTTGTATTTCCCTGTGGATTTGTACAATAGGGCGGATATTGCGTAGATGAAGAACATTCTTGAGCAGTTGAAGTGGTAGTCGTTGAATTCCTCTGGGGTGGGTTCGTCTTCTTCGTTGTTATCGAGATGGTTGCCTTTGTATTCCTGGTTGTAGTAGCTTTCGTTGAACTTGAAGATTTCCTTTTCGTCCAATAGGGGGAACTTGTATTGTAACATTCTGAAGTATAGGCCGATCAAGTTTTTGGAGAACTTCTGGTCGATGTTGAGGATGGGGTCGAATTTGAGGAAGTCATTGAGGTGATAGTTTTTCAGGACAGACTGTTTGAAAGCTGAGGAGTTGATGTTCATGAAGGTTGAATAAGACTGGTTAATGAGCGCAGCGTCTGTGGAATTGAAATCGTCGGTATCCGAGGACGAGGAAAAAGTGGAGGTTGACTTGGATAGGGAGGATTTGTTGTGAGAGGAATGGGAGTGATGGGAGTGGGAGTGGCTGGAGTGGTGGGAATGGGAATGATTAGAGTGACTGGAGTGGGAATGGGGGTGAGATTGGGAGGATCCGGGGGCTGTGGAGGAAGCGGAAGCGGAAGACGGGGTCAAAGAGGGGGTTGAATGTGAGTGTGGGTTCTGCGGGTCCTGGATGAAGGGGGTGATTTTTTTGTATTTGAGGATTTTTTCATCATTGAGAGTGATTCTCTTTGTTTTGTCGTTCATTCTGTTCTTTGCCTTGAGATCGAGCAGTTTCTCTAGTTGTTTGACCTTCTTTTCTAGGAACTTTGTGTATTCGTCGTTTTTGTTGGCGGCGTTGTTTTCACCGTACCGTGGAGGCTGTATGCACTGGAATTTTGACTTTAGACAGTTTGTGCAGCTTGGCAGTCTCTGGTCACACTTCTGTTTCCGTTTCTGGCACAGGAAGCAGGAGGTTGATCTGCCCTTCTTGTCCTTGATCTTATCCCCGGTGGTGTCTGCGTCTGTGTCGGCGTCGACGTCAGCGTCAGCGTCAGCGTCGTGATCTTCGTGTTTGAAGTCAGTGGTGGTTATCGTGGTAGGCGGTGAGGTTGAACGTGGGGTGTCTGCGGGGTATGCTGTAGTGTCTGTTGTGGAAGAGGCCGGGGCAGCGGTGTTAGCAGCAGCAGAGGATGAGGAGGACAACGACATCTTCACTTCGTCGTTGGAGGCCTTGTTGTCTGAGGTTGTCCGAAGATCGGAATTTGGCCTGGAGGATTGCATGTCAGATGTATGTGCCGTGCTTGTGGGTGTGGTTGTTGGGGAAGCGGAGGCAGAGGCAGAGGGGGACTCTGACGGAGACATGAGGACGTGTGTAGAGAGGGGAGGGAGGGAGAGAGAGAGAGGTCAGAGGAACGACGGCTTTAGAGGAGTGTGGGAGTGGGAGGGTAGAGAGTGGAAGTGAAAGTGTTGAAGAAGTGTCTACCTGGTGTCTACCTGGTGTCCATCTAGTGTCTACTTACCCCAACCAATAACGAGCAACAGCCCTCTGCCCCCCCCCCCCAGC
>JAJMLU010000400.1:17037-32554 GCA_030569835.1 Pichia sp. NRRL Y-27261
ACTTGATAAGACGGCTATGTAAATATCATTCTTTCTGTTAACTTGGTTTTGAGGAATGATGATTTGAGCAGAATCCGCATCATTGGTATTTGGAATTGGATGATCTAAAATACACATTGCTCTGATCACTTTTTGACCAGTGGCCTTGACCTTTTCTGGGAAGTATGTTGGGTCGGCAATGACGATGGGAGCCTTTGCTGTACCTTCTTTAGTTTTAACACCAACGAATTTACCAGATTCATCCTTTAAGACTTCGTCAATTGGAGTATCCAACATAAAAGTACCACCGTAGATGGCGGACAATCTGGCGAAACCTTGTGGCAATTCACCTAAACCGTATAATGGATAAATGTATGGAGATTTACCATATCTGGCAACAGATGAAACGTACAACATGATTCTATTATAGGTGTCTCTTGCAGGTTGGTTTAAATATTCATCATTTGGATGTAATGCCATGGCATGACCGATGAAGTCCTTGGTACCTCTTTCCAAGCCGTATTTGTAGTAGATTTCTTCCATTGTATTGACATCCAAGTTCAAGCCATGATGAGTTGATGGTTCATCATCTTTATAATTTGCAATGAATTCTAAAAACGACTTCATTCTTCTCTTTTCAAAGAATCCCATCAATGGGGAGGAGATGGCCTCCATCTGCGTGGCCGGGACCTTTGCGATCTTTCCGCTTCTGTAAACAAAAGAACCAGAGATTTGCTTGAATTCCATGTATCTGGTGACATCAGTATGAACTAAAATATTAGTCAATTCACCATTGGACATTAAGAATTTTGGAATTAAATCGACACACCAGTCTCTATCTTTGCCAAATTGGTCTTCGTATTCCTTCTTTGGCTTGAACTTCTTGTACAATTGAGTTAAGTTTAATGATGCACTTTCACCACCATAGTAATCTTGACGATCAATATGTAAGACTTTCTTACCTTCAATTGAGAGTATACCTGATAAGATACATTCTGTTAAGCCTGTTCCTAGAACAATGACGTCGTATTCTTCATCCATGACTGCTGGGTTGGGGGAGTGGGTGGGGTGGCGGATGCTGGTGTTGTAGTTAGGGGGGAATTGAAGGATTGCAGGGTATAAGAACAATTTGCCCATGTGTAACGCATCACCAATCAGTATCGATCAACAATGTTCGGGAGGTGTCAGTGGTTGCTCGTCGCGCAGACAGCTGGGAGCTGGGATTGCCAGAGGGAGGGACAGAACATGATTGCTTAGTTAAGGATTTTTTTCTATTTACATTAGAGTTTGTGATTGTTATACATGATTAGAGAGCTATAAATGGACGTTTGTTGGGTCGAGGGCCTTGTGCTTGAAGACCCTGGTGCCTCCTCCTCCGAGATAGTCACCGACGACTTGGCCTTCACCTCTTAATTGGTAGTAGTAACAGACCAAACCTTCTAGACCAACAGGACCTCTACTGTGGATTTTGTTAGTTGAGATACCAACTTCTGTACCGAATCCGTATCTGAAACCATCTGCGAATCTGGTGGAACAGTTCCAGTAGACACCGGAGGAATCTATACCTTTGAGGAAGATGTTTGCGGTTTCTTCGTTTTCTGTGATGATTGCTTCTGTATGTTTTGAAGAGTGTTCGTTGATATGTAAGATTGCATCTTGAACGCTATCGACGGTTTTAACAGCGATATCGAAAGACAGGAATTCCTTGTCGAAATCGCCATCGACGGCAGCGACGATTTGAGATGGGTATTCTGCGAGAAGGGCTTGATCTATGTTTTTCAATAAGGTTGGTTCGATATGTAAAGTGACATTTGCAACTAATAAAGATTTTAAAATTTCAGTTTCTTTGTCTTTTGATAAATGGGAGTCAATCAACATGGTTTCGACAGCATTACAACCTGCAGGATAGTTTGTCTTTGCGTCGACGACGATCTTGCCAGCCTTGACGACGTCTAAATCCTTATCCATGTAAATGGAACAGATACCATCAGCATGACCTAAGACTGGGATCTTTGTGTTATCTTTGATGTTTCTGACCAATTCATTTGAGCCTCTTGGGATGACCAAGTCGATGTACTTGTCTTGCTTGAGGAGGTCGGAGACTTCGCCTCTTGTGCTGATCAACTGGACACTGTTTGCTGGGACGTCAGTTTCGTTATTTATGATTTGATTGATAATATCTGACATTTCTTTAAAAGTGTTGAGAGATTCTTTACCACCTTTAAGGATGGCAGCATTACCGGATTTGATGGCGAGGGCGGTGATGTTGGCGATGACTTCCGGTCTGGACTCGAAGATGATCAAGAGAACACCGACTGGACATGTGAGTCTGAATAAGTTCAAACCGTCATCTAATTGTGTTGCCAAAGTACATTTGTTAAGAGGGTCTTCTAATTTTGCGACATCGATGATACCATCACACATGGAGTCGAACTTGCCGTTAGTTGACAAATCCAATCTTTTGACGAGGGAGGAGGATAAGTTTGCAGCGATGGCATTTTCCATATCGATCTTATTGGCGGCTAAAATTTTGTCTTTTGAAGATAGTAAACCATCTCTGATTTTGTATAAAGCGTCTGATCTTTGCTGATCTGAGAGTGTTTTCAAGATAGTTGACGCCTTGTGGGCGTTCTTCGCGATTTCTTCAGCCATGGTTGTGTGGTGGTTGAGGGTTGGGGTTGGTGGGAGGGAAGGGAAGGGAGTTGAAGAGCAGAGGAGTGTCTGAGTCATCATCATCATCATCATCATCATCTTCGAGTCATGCTGAAAAATGGAAGCCGAAGGCCAGCAGAAAAACTCGAGACGGCGGTTACGTAAGCTGCGTCGGCGGCGCGTACGTAAGCAGCATCCGGAAAAACCAAAAGAATGCGAAAATGAGACTAAAAATGCTCGATCGGACAAAAAAAGAAAAAAATGAGAATTTTAAGCTTAAAGCAAAATTTTAAAACCAAGAATTAGACGATGAGGTTCGGGAACCCGGGATTGTATACCGACTCTGGCCGAACTGTGGGTGATAGTTAAATGAGTGTGAATATTTGGGATGAATTGGGCTGCAGATTTTTCCATCTCTACACGGTGCAAAACTTTTTCCATTGATATATCTTAAATTAAGTGTAGGGTCTGGGGTCTGGAACAAAAGAAGTATATTCTTCAGTGACTCGTGACTCACGCGAGAGACCCTCTTGAGTGGTTGTTACTGTGTTACTTATTATGATGGGTTAATGCCAAAAGCTGGATTGGGGGTAAATTGGGGGCTAATGAATGAAGCAGCACGAAACGGGCAGTGTAATTGCATAAAAGATGGGCGGAGCGGTGGGTTCTAAAAATAGTCCGGGGGTGTAGTGGATGTGTAATTTAGGCCGGAACAGGCAAAACGGCCCAACGCGGGACGCGGGACGTGCGCCAAACGGGGAGCGCGAAAATGTCATGAGCTGGGTGGGAGATACAGCTTGCCCGAATAGGCAAGAAGGCGGTGCGGCTTTAGCGAGCTGGAGCACGCGCTGGCAATTCGGCGGGCTGGGCCTGGTCAATTGGCAGGCGGCCGTGGTTTGTTGTGGTGGCCACGCCCGATCGGGAAGGTGCGAGGTGGGAGACTGTTGCCGTTTTCGGACAGGTCAATACGGTCGCTCTTTCTTTTCTATTGACGTTTTGACACAAAGGAATTGCCAATTAACTTGCACTTTCAGGAAGTCCCAGCGACGGAAAGGGAAAGCTAATGGGCCGGGAGAGAAGAAAAGTGCAAAAGCGTGTCACAGGCGGCATCCCTGCAGATCCCCCGAACCCTCACACCCACGATCGATCGATAGTCGCCATGGAGCCAGAAGCGGCACGTTGCGGAGTCCCGAAACAGCTAGTGCAGACCGGGCTGGATAGAGTAGATAGAGGTGGAGAGAGCAGGGTGCAGACCACAGCGGGCAATTGCCCCATCCCGAGCAGGCTGAAGCACAGAGGCGACGGAGTGGAAGATGTAGCCTTAGAAAAGAGTGAAGAGTCACGGTATACACACGGGGGACACGCGATAAGCCTGGCTGCCACCACCGGCCGGCAAGGAAAAATTTGCACTGCCACACTAATTAAACAGTGCAAAATGCGCGTTCCGTGTTCCGTCTAGACCGTCTGCGCTTTAAGTTCTTTATCATGGGCTCTTCACTCGCCCACCGCACTTTTCTCCCTACTCCCTCTCTCCCCCGTTTCACTATTTAACCATCCTGTTCTGCCCTTTTTCTCTTCCTCCCTCTCTGACTTGCTCTCTTCTTTCTTTCTTTCCTTCTGTTCCTCTGTCTCTTCTTCTTCTTCCTCCTCCTCCTCCTCTCTTTTTCCTCTCTCCTTTCGCCAGATCAGATAACTTTCGTTACAAGTCAACTACCAGTCTCATACTTAAACATACACATATCAAAATGCAATTCTCCAAGATCTTTGTCACCTTAGCTGCTGTTTCCGCTGTCCAAGCTGCTTCCAACAACTCCACCTCCTCCACTACTGTCTCTACCGCAGGTGCTCCAGTTAACGCTTACGGTTCTGTTGCTTTAGGTGCCGTTGCTGCTGCTGCTGTTGCTTTATTATAAGTGCTTTGATTAACAATATTTTAATCTCAATTTATATCCAATCATTTACTTATACTAATAATAACATCATGTACAACATTCCGCTAATATAATCAAAAAAGAAACATACAGTCATATCATATCCTATCATTATCTTCCATTAGATAAATTTGATTTCATTAATTATCTAATAGCTTTTTTAATAACTGATATATTTTTTCATTATATGTTACCATTATACTCTAATTAATTTTAATATACTCTTAATCTTTCTTTACTTAACTCGAATAACTCTGCTGCTTTCTTTACTTAACTTTTATCTCTGTTTTTAATCTAATCTTTTCAATCTTTTCTTTTAATCTCTTACTCTTTTTGCAACTCCCACCCCCCTCTCTTTATCTTTTGTACTTTTCCCACCCCCATTGCTACTCCTACTCTTTCTCTATATACACTCTATCTATACACTGTCCCCTAACACGAAGTACACGACTGGTAAACCGCATGCAAATGTTCTGCTCTGCTCAGCTTTGCTCTGCTCTGCGCAGCTCATCGCCTCTGGCGTTATCAGCGCCTACCGCCTACCGCCTACTGAGGCTACGCCCTCCCTGACTGCCACCCTACCACCCAGCTTCCACTTCTGAGCTTAACACCACTCCGCCTCTGCCGCCTCTGCCGCCTCTGCCGCCTCCGCCGCCTCCGCCACCGCGCCACCGCCTCAGCGAGCGGAAAATTGCTGCTGGTGCTAGTGGAAAAATTTGCAAGCTAGCAATTTTAGCACTGCGGGCAAATTCGCAGGCGTAAATTTTTGTCACACAACTTTTTTCCCAATGCGGCGAAAGTGCGAAAAGGGAAATCTGCGATTTTCCCAATTTGCCATTTTCCCATTTTCCCATTTTTGCCATTTTTGCGAGCCCACGCGCCGCGGCGTTCTGGAACTTTCTGCGATATTCCACGGTTCGTCTCCCAGCCGCGTCGATCGACGCGTCGATCGACTCTTCGAGACGGCCGGGCAGATACGTAATGGTTACCCAATACCCAATATCCAACACCCTATCGCCAACACATCTACACATCTACACTCCTACTCTATACTCCTGTTCTATTAATAAATGCCTTCACAGATACACAATTGCTAAACAGTCGATCGATTATCCTGACATGTCGTCACCATCCATACATCACAATTCGTCCTTGGCGATATCAACAAGCTCGGTCTCAAAGACCAAGGTGGCGCCCGGTGGAATGATTCCTCCAGCTCCCTTGCTGCCATACGCCATATTTGCAGGAATGATGAGCTTTCTCTTTTCTCCAATACACATCTCCATCAATCCTTCGTCCCAACCTTTAATCACTTGTCCCTTACCTAAGGTGAATTGAATTGGCTTGTGTCTGGCCAATGAAGAGTCGAAAACAGTACCGTCGAGCAATTTACCAGTGTAATGAACACTGATCTTGTCTCCAGCCTTGGTTGGGAATGAACATTCAACTTCCTTCTTAACGATAATTTGTAATTCTTCCTTTGCTGCCTCAACGCTTTGTGCAATTGAGAACACACTCACAAGTGTAGTTAATAATGCTCCGACCTTCATTTGGGTTATATATATGTGTGTGGGTGTGGGTGTCTTGAAGCACTGTAACAGCTCCGAAGATGAAAGCAGACCAATGTGAGGTGTCCTCTACAATGAAGAAACGTCACTTCTCCCTGCACGCAATCTGCAACGCGAACTCACACAAATCCTCACTGTGCGTACCCACACGCTTTCCACTCTAAACAAGCTCTTTCGTGTTTTATTTACCTTTACTAATCACTATCTTTCTTGTCTTATCACCCAACACACACCACCCACACCAGCCACCATGTCCGAACAAGACCGTCTTTCCAATGACGCGATCTTGGGTCTTGATATCAACCTTAACAACAACCAAGGTCCAACCTCCCTTCTTGATCCAACCTTACAAACATCCGCAACACAAGCAGCAGCTGCAGCCGCCGCTGCCGCCAACAGAAGGAAGAGAAGTGACAAACTATCGTCGGAGATCCTTCTCTCGGGAAGAGGACTGCCAAAGCTACTCAACACGTTTAAGAAATTCAAGTTTAAAAAGAGAACGAAAAATCCATCAAGTTTCGACTCAACTTTTAAAAGATCTAAAAAGATTGCAAATAACTACTGCGACGACCACCACTTCTCGAATCTCCAGCGAATACTCACGATATACCAGTCGTTCGGACACGACCTCTCGCCACATTTGAAATTCGACAGATTCATCACGAATTTGAATAAAGGTGTCGACGACGCATACACGAAATCGTGGATTAGAGAGCAGATTAAGGAGGAAATGAGAGTGAAAATGGAAAAAGAGACGGAACTCGAAGCAAGAGAAGAAACGGCCCGGGCCGCATCGAAACAAAGAGCAGAAGCTGCAGCCACAACTGCTACTGGCGACAACAACAACAACAACAACAACGACGACGACGAAGATAACGACAATTGGGCAGAATTGTTCGGTGGTAATTCCAACGAACAAGAACTTGCAGCTGCAACAACTACATCCAAAGACACTGCGTTATCGGATGATGAAATCGAAATATCACAAATCAGAGCTCCAACTTACTCTACATACTTGCGTACCTCATCTCAACCTATTCCATCCGAAAGTGAAGATGTCGATATGGACGAACTCGAACAGGCGGCTGCCGCCGCTAAAGAAAGTGCCGATATGGATGCGTTCGACGCATTGACTGCTACAGAAGGTGGTTTACAAGACTTCTTGAGCGACGAAGAACACGAAATGGCCGCTGCTGACAATAACGTCCATTTCAGCCAGTATCTCGCAGAAGACTCCACAAGGGAAAAGGAAACTCCAGCGGCCACTGCTGAAACTGCCACTGCCACCACTGCCACTGCCACCACTGCCACCACTGCCGCCGTCCCTGACGCCGCTGCCTCCCAGCAGACGCCAAAGACGCCAGCTCCGGCGTTCTCAGACGACGAGTTCTCCGACGACGACGACGCGTTCTTCGCCTGATACGCAGACCACCCACCCGTGCACCGTGTAATACTTATGTAAGCCGTAACTGCAAGCAAATCGCCAAATGCCACCACCGCAGCGTCCCCGTCCACAGGAGAGGGAACGAGGCCTCAAATACAGAGACAACCACTGAGCATGGAAATCTGACAATCCACTATCCATGTTTCGTGTTGGTCAGATTTGTCGTTCCTCTCCCCCCTCCCCCGATCTACGTTCTACACAGAAACACCCCCACACACCTCCACAATGCGTTTCAGAAAGGGCAGAGGCAGAACAAGAAGGACAATTGCCAATGTCAACCACATGGATGATTCAGACGACGATGATTTCCAAATTGATTCTAAATCCAATAATGATGGACTTGACGATAATGACGACGACGATCTGGACGAACCATCCGAAGAATTCGAAGAGGATGTAAGAGACGCAGACGTGAAGCCAAAAGTGACGAAAAAAGCCGCCCCTGCTCGTAGTAGAGCCGTTCATGATGAAGATGCCGACGAAGAAGACGAATCATTAAGAACCCGAACGCGTTCACGTAAGCAAGTCAACTATAATGAAGATCTATACCTTGGAGAACTAGGAGACGACGATGAAGAAGAAGAAAAAATCGACGATGCAGATGATGAAATTAATACAAAGGGTAGGAAACATGCACATGATGATGATGCCGATTTCAATGATTCAAAGAAGAACAAACGAACGCGTAGAATTGACGATGACGAAGATTTCGAATTAAACGACGTTCCTCCTCCAAACAACGACGACGATTTCATAGAGGACTCATTTGATGATCTTGACGAATCAAAAGTCGCTAATGATGACGATTTCCTCGATTATGATTATGACGAGGGCAGCTCTAAAATATCCAACGGTAGACGTTCTAACCATTCCAAGAGCAGAAGCAACAAGTGGAAACAGCTATTGAATAAGAAAGCAGACGACACCGAAGAAACTGGCCCCGTCACACTGGAAGACGAATTGAAAGATTTACAAAATGATTCTCCACTCAATTCTCCAAAGAGAAATCTAAGACACAGAAAAGACGTCAATTACACTTTACCATCTCCTTATTTAACAGAAGCTCAATTAGAGGAAATGGAAAGGGCTGCACGAGACGAAGACTCTTCAAATACAAGCCCAAAGAAGAGCAGAGGAGCAGGAAGATATAACGGTGGCGCTTCATCCGCCGTTCCTACTGTTAGAAGATTGTATCCAACAGTTGGCCCATTTGGTGGTGGTGAAGTTCAATCTTTATTCCAAACTAACTTAATGCCAAGCAACCTAGCGGCCTTAGCGAATGCAGAATCTAGTGATTCGGAAGATGAAAACGATTTAATCAAACCAACAGATCCAAATGATGTTAATAATACCATCACATCTAATATTATTTCAACTTCAACTTCATCTCTCGTTAAAAAGAAAAATACACTGGCTGATACAGACCCATTAGGTATCGATACAAATATCGACTTCTCCGTTGTCGGTGGTTTGAATAACTATATCAATCAATTGAAGGAAATGATCACATTGCCATTATTATATCCTGAAGTGTATTCTAAATTCCACATCACTCCACCAAGAGGTGTTCTATTCCATGGTCCTCCAGGTACAGGTAAGACATTAATGGCAAGAGCATTAGCTGCGTCATGTTCATCCCAAAACAAGAAGATCACCTTTTTCATGCGTAAAGGTGCAGATTGTCTATCCAAGTGGGTCGGTGAAGCCGAACGTCATTTACGATTACTTTTCGAAGAAGCAAAACAACAACAACCTTCGATCATCTTCTTTGATGAAATCGACGGTTTGGCGCCGGTCAGATCCTCCAAACAAGAACAGATCCATGCCTCTATCGTTTCCACCTTATTGGCTTTGATGGATGGTATGGATAATAGAGGTCAAGTCATTATTATCGGTGCTACCAACAGACCGGATTCCATCGATCCTGCATTACGTCGTCCTGGCCGTTTTGATAGAGAATTCTATTTCCCATTGCCTGACTTGAACGCCAGAGAAGAGATTTTGAAGATTCATATGAGAAAATGGGATAATCAATTAGATGATCAATTTGTCAAAGAATTAGCAGTGTTGACTAAGGGATATGGTGGTGCAGATTTAAGAGCATTATGTACAGAATCAGCGTTGAATAGTATCCAAAGATCATACCCGGAAATCTATAAAGTGAATGACAAGTTGAAGATTGACATCTCTAAGATCAAGGCCAATTCAAGTGATTTCACAAGGGCACTCAAGAAGATTGTTCCAAACAGTGCAAGATCGACATCCAGTGTTTCTGAACCATTACCTCTTTTCATCGAGCCATTGTTGATTGACCAATTCGAGTTGATTTTGAATAGATTGAAGAGCTTGTTGCCAATGGAAAAGGAAGTCTCGTTATTAGAAGAAGCACAATATGAAAGTTTGAACAACGATTTCAAGATCCAACAGATTGTCAAGAATTTCGACTCGATGAGAACGTTCAAGCCAAGATTGAGTATCAGCGGCTTAAAGAACCAAGGATTGAAGTATTTGAGTAATGCCATTTTGAATAAATTAGAAGGATTCACGATCCAGATTCTCGATTTGAGTAAATTGTTCAGTGATTCAAGTATAAGTATTGAGAATTTGGTGATCCAATTGTTTTCTGAATTGAAAAGACACAAGCCAAGTATTTTATTCATTCCTGATACCATTGGTTTATTAAACACGATCACCGAATCGTTGAGATCCACCATCAAGTATTTGATCAGAGGTATTAACAACAATGATAAGATTCTCATATTCTGTGAACTCGAGGGTAAGCTCGACGACTCTATTCTTGAAGACATTGAAGACTTATTTGATATATCTGAAGACGAGATCATTAACATCAGAGACTCGAATCTTGAAGAAAAGTGTAAATTCTTCGAACCATTCTGGAAATCCATTGAAATCACACCAAATGAATATAACGATATCAGTATCAGACCAAAGAAGAAGGAGAAGAAGTTTGAGATTATTGAAGTTTCCTCTGGTTCGGATTCAAACACCGAAAAGAGGCTCGCTAAGGAACGCAAAGAGACTGCCAAGAACGACATGAGATTGAAGAATTCCTTGAAGGTTAAATTGAGTGGATTGTTGGATATTTTCAAAGCACGTTATAAGAGATTCAAAAAGCCGGTAATTGATGATGTTTATCTCATCCATCTGTTTGATGAAGTTCCTGATCCAAATAGCAACTACCAATTGCAAAATGATCAAATTCTGGAAATATCAACAGGAAGATTGTATTATAATATCGATTTAGAAGTCATTGAGGAGAGATTATGGAACGGTTATTATTCTGAACCAAGAGAATTTTTAAATGATTTCGAATTGATTTTAAAGGATTCTAACGTTACCGGTGATAGGGATAGAATGCTCAAGGCCAATGAAATGTATGCACATGCTGTTGTCGGTGTTGAAGAGATTGAAGTTCAAATGCCACAATTGTTAGAACAATGGAGAGACGTTGCACGTCGTGAAAAGCAAAGAAATGCAGAATTGTTGAAGATTCATAAACAAAAGGAAGAAGAATTGAAAGCTCAAGCACTTCTCGAAGCTGCTCCAACTGCCGATGCTGCTGAAACCATCGTCGAAGAGCCATCCACTACTGTCGCCAACGGTGCTGCCGAAATCGCCGCTGAAGAAGAAGGTGAAGTGTTGAAGGACACAGATGCTGCCTCCGAAACCGTCGCTGAAGAAGAAGATGCAGGAAAAGTCATTGCTACCGAACCAGAAACAGACACTCAGACACAAGTCCAAGCACAAGCACAGATCCAACCTGGTCAAGCTAGCGGTGATGATGCTACCACTGCCGATGTGATCAATGTCGAGCCGGTAGTTCTTGCCGAAACCGCCGAAAAGATTGAAATTGAGAACGAAACCAAGGAACTCATTGAAGAAGAAAAAAAGGATGTCGAACAAGTGGATGAAGAAGAAGAGTTCATTCCGGAACCTCAGTCGGTCATCTACGATGTTGTAAAAGTTGATGTCTTACAAAAGTTATTATTAGACAAAACTGATAATTTCAAACTTACAAAATTAGAAAAAATTAACAGTAAATTATGTGATATTGTTTGGAAATTCAGACTTTCAGTTGATAAAGCTGAACTCTTAGCAGAGTTAGAATCATTCATCTCTGATCTTTAATAACGACCCCTCTCACTCTTTGTATTTAAATAACCAAAATTGTATAACTATACCTACGTAATAAAGAAAAAAGATCAAATTTGTACATTGCACAGCCTTGATAACATGAAATTTGAAAATGCGTGAGAAAAAAAATACGTGCACGCAATCTCCCCCCACCACATACACATTTTCTCTCAAACGCCAACCAGACAAGCACACACACATACAACGAGGATGTCCAGACGTGAAGAGATCCGACAGAAAGAACAGCTGCAGCTGCAACTCCAAGCGCAGTTCAACAAGCTCGACCAAACGGTGCTGTCGTGGCTCAAACCGGCAAAATCAAAGAATGATGAAGATCCAGCAATATCTACAATAAGTGAAGAATTCGGAAACCAGATCGTCATTCCGTCAGGAAAAGGCATCAATTTCGACGACACGAAGCAATCGAAGGACAGCAAGGGCAACGTGACAATCGACGACTTCATGGATACCGTCGGTACGAAGAAGAAGGACGATGCCGGTGGACGAATCAACAAAATTGGGGATGTGAAACGTAGGGATGCCGGTGGATCGAACTCACTTCGTGCGTTGACGAACAAGCTGCGTACGGATAAGAGAGAGTCGTCGAAGAACAACAACAGCAAGAAGGCGACTGCACCTGTACGAAAGATGACCAAGAAACCGTCTGCGAATAGCGACGATGACGACGATTCAGAGAGTGAAGACGAGATCCTCAATAGAAAGGGTAAAACTACGGCTAAGAAATCGGTTAAGGGTAAACGTCCGTTTTAATGACTGTTTGTTCGTTGGTTTAGTATTAAGACCCTTTTAATTTATTACTTTATATAGAAATAGTATAAAACGAAAGCAAAACAAGAGGAAATAAACATTAGAATAAAAATACACAAGCAATCAAGTTTTGATGCTTAGCCCGGATTGTAGATCAGATAAGAATTAAAACAAATGTAAAGAATAAATCAAAAAATAAAATGAAAAAGTAGGAAGTAAAAGAAGTGTGTTGAAAAGTGGAAAGAAGTGATAGAGAAATAAAGTGGAAAGTAAGTAAAAGTTAAAGTTGAGTAAAGTTCGGAAAAAGTAACGTACATTGAATTGTTGAAAAAAAATGTAATAAAATAAATCTATTGAATTGAAATTTCCCAGTTCCTTCGTAACATTGTCATTATTATAATATTATTAAGTTGTTATATTGTAGCAAAAGAAATCATTTAGCTGGAGTTTCTTCACTGTTATTCAGGATTTCCTTAATTGTGGAAATAGCCTTTGTTGCAGGTGCTGGTGTGGTATTATTAATGGTTGTAGTTGAGATTGAATCTGATGATAATTTACTTTCATAAACGTGACTTTCAGGAGATTGGGATCTACCACCACTTGAACTTGAATCGTTAATATACGAAGTAACTGTTTTGAGAGAAGAACTTGTAACAGGAACAGATATACTTGAGATTGAACCATTTGTTAAAGAAGGCAAACGACGATCTTCATTTAACATACTTGAGATTGAAGATCCATATCTTGAACCTATACTACCATTTGAAGAGATCGAGGAACCATTACTAAAGATTGAATTATGTGCAGAGATTGAAGAATTTGCAGTTTGTTGATGAATATCAAAAATTGAAGGACGTAATTGACCTAAATGAGTTGAAGCAGCAGAAGAATTTCTTGAAAATTGGAACCGATTTGATTTAACAGAAGAAATACTATGAACTGGAGATTGAGGTAATGAAGATTGGCTTGAGATTGAAGAAATTGGAGGTAAATTATTTTCTGTGATTGATTTTGCATTTCTTGGAGACATTAAGAATGAAGGAGCTGGTACTTGTTGAGATTGGATTTGTTGTTGTTGTTGTTGTAATGGTAATGAAGGTGGAGGAGATCTAGCTCTATCAGGAACTTGAGAGGAGTTAGAGTTTGGAACAGGAGCACACGGATCAATGAAAACAGATGGATAACGTTGTCTTGATTCTTGGAAAAATACATTTTGTCTATAGGATACTGGAGATAATCTACCATTTGGAGAATAAGGTCTTGGGAGATGAGCGGCGGCAGATGGTGCGGAGTTTGGATTTAAAATTGAAGTTGAGGTTGGAATTTGTTGAGGATATTGGAAAGGAATACTATTTCTTGAGTTTGGAGATAAAACACGAGTTGGTAATTCTGGTTTTGGTTTATTATTAAATGGATCATTAAGTTTTGAATCTGATTTAATCAATTTAGGTTCTTCCTTAATATGCTGTTGATGTTCTTGTTGTCCAACCAATTCTTCATTCGAGAAATATACTGGCTTATAATTAATCTTTTGTGGTATCATATTAGGATTAGTATTACTATTGACACTTGTATCATCAGTTAAATTCAATTCCTTTGAAGATAGTGTACTTTGAGATCTTAATGGTTCATTACTAACAGTCTCCATACCTGCGGAAGTATTTATAGCGACAGTTGAATCTAAAGAATTGAGTGAAGCCAAATCTGAATTTGAAGATGTTCTTCTTGAATTGACTCTTCTTTTAATTAAATGAAGATGAGTTTGATCACATCTTCTAAATTTTCCAGAAGAATGTCTGAATTCCCAGATAGTATGGTTTTGCTCTGAATTGCCATTCGCATTGTTACCATTCGTACTCAAGATATGTTGTTGATTACCTTCACAAACTTTATGGAAACCATACATATGCAATTGTCTAACAAAGGAAGCAACATTACCATGTTTAAAATAAGTTGTTAAACATGAAGCGAATTCTGTACCTGGTAAGAGGGCAAAAGTTGTTAAATCGTTTTGATAGATTCTACTCCACCAAATCAAATGGGATAATGCAGGATCATGCAACATGGAATATAATTTTGTGACAAAGGCAGAAACCTTCTTCTGATGTTTCAATTTCGAGGCTGAAGTTGGTCTTTTTGGGTTCTTGTCTGATTTCAGCAGAGAGATATCTGGTTGAGGCAATTGATTTGGTTGTAAATGAGGAGGTTGTGGAAGTTGCTGCTGTTGTTGAGACATTTGTTGCATATGTGGAGGTGGCTGTTGTTGTTGATAATGCATTGGAAGTTGCATTTGAAGAGGTTGTGGAGGGTATTGACCAAAAGCCATTTGTTGAGGCATCTGTTGTTGTTGCTGTTGTTGTTGCATTTGCTGGAACTGTTGGTATTGGTGCATTTGCTGGTACTGTTGCATTTGTTGGAATTGTTGTGGGTTCATCATTTGAGGCTGTGGTTGTTGTTGGTAATAAGGCAAAGGCAACATCATTTGGGGTTGTTGTTGTTGTTGCATCATCATTTGGTTCTGCATTTCTGATTGTTGTTTTAAGTCGGATGCACTTGGAGCAGACTGCAGTTGTTGTTGTTGTTGTTGTTGTGGCGCTTGTTGTGCTTGTTGATGTGGATTTGCAGCGTTATTAGCGTAGGCCGTTGGAATGCTATTAGTCATGGTAAGTAAGTAATGGAACTAGAGTGTAAACGGTTGATGGAGGGCAATGTAATGTAGAGTGATGTAGTGTACAGATCGTGTGAGTGTATGATATTATTATTCAGCTGGATGTTGTGCTTGTTAGAGGGCTCCTTTTGCACTGTGTGAGGAGTATTTGTTGATAAGGGAAGATTTAGAAATAAGAATAATAATTTTTTGTTAGATAAAAAATGTTGGTCCTTAGCAACTTTGCATTTATGGGGGTATTAGGGAGTCGTGAGTTGCAATGCTGTTTGTGTGAGAACAGAGGCAGGTGTTGACTGGGAGAAGGATGGGAGAAGAGGAGTGCAGAGCAGAACGGGGAAGAGCAGGGGGTAGA
>JAJMLU010000401.1:21556-34819 GCA_030569835.1 Pichia sp. NRRL Y-27261
AATGGCAGCGCAGCTCTATTCACAAGATCACCTAACGGATACTCACAGATGTTCTTGAATAATACGATTGTTCAATTGGGCGGTATTGAAGGTTGGATCAATTGGATCACTAAAGTTAGAAATGAATACTTAAAAAGAAAAAATGTCTTTGTTTCTTCATTGATTGCGTCTAAGGCTTTTGAAAAGGGTTATTTAAAGCCAATTGATCCTAATTGTGGTATGTTTGTTCCTGTTGTTATCGAGGTTAAAAACCATAAGAATTTTACTGGTGACAATTATGATGAACTGATGGATAAGTTTTACATTAAGGCTGTTCAATCGGGTGTTTTGGTTGTCTTGGGTCGTAACATGAGTGTTGATGGAAAATTATCTGCATCAAGATCCAACTTCATTCGTACAGCAATTTGTTTTGTTGACTCTCATGATATCTTGAAAGAAGCCGTTTCAAGATTAAGTGAAGCTACAATCAACTTTTTCGAAGATACCTATTAATTTTATTGGTTTATATAACTGTACATCTAGTATGTGATTTTATTTATATCTTGTTACACTTTATACCTCTCTAAAGATGTCCTTTGTCGATCTTAACATTTCAGCGAGAATGGAAATACTTTCACCACGGAAATCTGCAGCTTTGGTTCTTAATGTTTCGATATCGTCACCGTATTCAACAAGCATCATTTTAAGCCATTCGTCTGAACTTATTCCACTTGCATCAGTCTCTTCTTTATTATCATTGCTGTCTTTAAGAATGCTGATATCATCCATCTGTCGTAACTTTAATCTTGTCTGTGTAATATCTTTATCAGTCTTTTTGTTGTTATCTTTAGAATTTTCACTACCTTGAATTTGCAAGTTATCAATTTCCATACCTGACTTTTCTTCTTCTGTATCTTTCATTGTAACATCATCGTCTTCTTTAGTGTTTTCTTCTTCACTGCTGTCATTATCACTGCTGCTGCTACTACTATCTTCTTCACTTGAAGATATCTCTGTTCTTCTCTTCTTTCTGGATCTTCTGTTTTTAGAGTTCGACACAGTCTCACTCTTCTTGTTCTTTATGCCGGTAACCATGGTATTGTTTGTTGTTGTGTATTCCCTCTGGCTTTTACTTTCCCAAGGAATGATATCAACATCATCAAATTCATGTTAGAATTTTTTAAATTTTGCATTTTTTCCAAAATTTTTCATAATGCAGAATTTCGCATTTTTTATATTTTTGCACCGATCCCATAGTATAACGTATAACGGCACTCTACACTAATTAACATCACTAAAAGGTTTAAAAGTATGATACTTAAAGAAAATAAACAAGATTTCTACATAATTAAATCAACTTCAAATAGCAACGAATCTAACTTCGTGGGCTTCACGCCAGGATCCTCTCTTTGGACAATACGGGCATTTGATTTCATCACTCATACTCTTTGACAATGTATTCAATGTTCTATTACTAACGAAATGACGACATGCTAAAACATGAGGCCTGTTAGTATTTGTAGTTTGCTCAATGGAAACAGGACATATGAATATTGTATGATATGACATCCAACTTGGCAAATCTATCTCCATTGGTAATTCATCAGACGTGTTATCAACTACAGTTTCAAAATCAGATTTTGATGAATCAGTTGAATTACCACCTGTTTCATTCAGATGTGTGTGTAATCCTCTCAGTCGATTAATCAGTGGATGAATATCACTTGTTGAGATGGATACTGAAGTTGAGCGCCTTCTTGCTGCAGAAGCTGCATCTGTTGTTCCGGATACTAAAGTGGCCGTTCCTAAAGAGCTCTTCCGGCGTCCTGTTGTATTGTGTTTTAATAATGCGCTCAGTGCAAAATGACCAGCTAAAAGGCATTTGTACAATGGGGATTCCTGTTGTAAATGTTGAACATCTTTGGATATTATATTGAACAATCTAATCATTTCACTATTGACTATATCTTTAACATTGTCTTTCTTAAAAGTTTCGAGGGTTGGTAACGATGCAATAAAGATTGAATTTGAATTCAGAGGCTTCAAGTTCTCCATATAATCTTTGACTCTAAGTAAAAGTCTACTATCTTTTTTATTTTGAATGTCCAGGATTAAATTGCCATGCGTTGGTAATGATTTTGATCTATTTTCCTTCAGTTCTAATGCTTGATAATAAATCAAACTCGTCAAATCGGATTTGATTTCACTCAATTGGTATATTTCATTTTCATTGGCACATATCCATTCAAATATCGGAGTGTATTCTTCATCGTATAATAGTTTGATCATCTCGCGTAATGATTTAAAATGTTTGATTAATACATTTAGATCATCCATATTGACTTTATTATTTGCTGAATTAGCAAGTATATCAACTTCTTCGAATTTTCCCTGGTATAATAAATCCATTACTATTGCACGAATCATCAAATCAAAATCGTCATTGATATTCTGGTAATGGTACATTAAATCCAATTCCCAATCAATACCTTTATCAATTTTTGTTGATAACGATTTAAGTGACTTATTTAACGATTTCTCATGTTTTAATGTATCATTTTGAAACTTATCAATGGCGGTTCCTAAGGATGTATCCAAATATTTCATATCCATTTCTCCATCAGCTAATGCATTCCGATATGATTCCAAAGACTTGATGAAATCGTCCGTGGTAGATGATATGCATGCCATTGAATCGTTACCTTCGATTTCCTTCACGCCCTGTGATATCGAGAGATAGTTCTTCGTTCCTGCTTTGACCATCCTGATGTCTATAAATGTTTGTATGTATTGATCTGATCTGTTTTGTTGTGTGGTTGATTGAGGCAGGAGGGAATCAAGAACAATCCAGGTCATTCGCCAGATAAGACTCGTTTGCCGTCATAGTTATGATGCTCAGTGTTGAGACTGCCTACAAAGCTGAGAGCGATTGCCTCTGCACAGCCCGGTTTTCGTGCACGGATTGTATGCCCTATGCTCCACGGTACAACTGCAAAGGGTCTTCTACGCCGCAACTGGGAGGGGATATGGCATGCATGAAATGCACGTAAAGGCTATGTGATGATAGTAGGGCTGGCTTATGTGATTTTGGCGTTTGGTTCTCAGTTTAACCAGTTAAATTCATTGATGTAAAACAATTACCCGTTTGGGAACGCAAAGGCGCAGACATGAATCCTATTTTCAACGCTGAGAGTTTCAGACATCGAGATCTCGACGTGACACACGAAATGGCGTATGTGAAACAGGGGAAGGAAGTTTAAAATATTTCAGTAATGGTTTATAAATAAGACGGTAACTACGCTCGTTAAAATCACCCCTGTTTTAACCATTTTCCTTTCAAGCCGAATATTTTTTCACGTTCTTTTGATGTTGTTACGACTTATACTTCCAAAATGAAGATTAATGGTATATGCAACATACTGGTATTTCTAATAGAAATTAATGCTAGAGAATTGAATGATAAAACTGCAGATTCTACCGAAGAAAAATACTTAGAATTGGAGCTACACTTGATTAATGGAAGATATTTTACCACCTTAGAAGTCGGATCTAACAAGGACAATGTCGAAGCGCTAATAGATACTGGTTCTTCCGATCTGTGGGTCCCATCTATCGATGATTACAATTGTATTGAAGGAACGAACGTTGTTTTACAAAGCAAAGAAACAAGCAATTCAACAGACACGTCGACACAATTCAATTGCTCTGAATATGGAGTTTTCGATTATACGAATTCGAAAACTTTTATATGGAATGACACAACATTTGAAATGAGCTACTTGGATGGTACGGGCTCTAGTGGTGAATGGGGACAAGATGAGATTTATATCAAGGGTGATTCTATTGGATATATGAATTTCGGTGTTGCTAATGAATCATCAAATGCATATGGTATATTGGGAATAGGATTAAGCGGATTGGAAGAAACCAATTTCCTTGGTACGAATAAATCATATAGATATGAGAACTTCCCACTAAAATTGAAAAGTAATGGAGTCGTTTCGACTTCTTCTTATTCTTTCTTTTCGGGTAATGGAACGAATGGTGCACTTTTGTTCGGTGCAGTTGATCATAGCAAGTATATCGATGGTACGTTTTATAAGTTTCCAATGATCAATGCATACCTATCCTCTGGTTCTAGTGGGTTGAAGTCTGTTTCTATTACAATGAACAGCATATCACTGATTGAAGGTGAAGAATCTACAATGTTGGTGGATGGATATTTTGCTGCGGTCATTGATAGTGGGACTCAAACTGCAGTTCTTCCTTACTCGGTTGTTGAGAACATCAGAACAGTTTTGAATCTAAGCTTTGAAGAAAGCACTGGAGTTTGGTGGGCTGGGTGTGATGAACTGGCTGAAACCATGTTTGGTTTTACATTCCAGGGTGTGCAGTATGATGTTCCGATTTCTAACTTCTTTCTCGAGATCGACGGCGCCAGTGGAGTATGTGGTTTGGCAATTAAAACTACACTAATCACACAGTATCTCATTCTTGGACAGTCCTTCCTGAACAACATATACATGAGCGTCGATGTGGACGGATACACGGTGGCATTGGGTATGGTTAACGAGGATGCTAGCCAAACCAGTGATGTGGATGAGATCACTTCGGGTGGAATACCAAGTGCAAATGAACCACCGCTACAAGAAACATACGATGTCTCGCATATGCTGTATTCTACTGTGACCTTATCTTCTTCGAAACTAGCCAGTAGTGTCGATTACAGCACCGTGTACATCAAGAGTATCAGACAAATTGGAAGTGTCGATCCCACTGTCACCTCTTCATCCGGTAACCTCAGCTCTGCGACACTGACATCTGTATCCGGCGCTAGTTCTGCTTCATCTGTGCACACCTCTTCTGCCAGCACTGGCGGTAGTGGTAGCAGCGGAGTGAAAACGGCGACAGCAGCCATGCTAAGCACGCTGCTCGCATGTGTAATCCTTATATAGACGCCTATCTGTAATAATAACAACAACATAGCATCAAATCAGGGCCAGATAAACGCAACGGCGGAGTGCATATCCACCTGCCAGGGACGGTGCCCCGATGCCCTGCACCGAAGGCTCCCCGGACCAGCACGGGCACCAGCACCGATCTCGAATAGGTCCGGCGGCCCCCGGTGGCTGGTGTCAAGTGGCGGGTGGCTGGTTGCGGCGCCCTGACGCGCGTCATTAGACTTCCCGATCGGGCAGGCGGTGCTGGCAGTGCTGGCGTCACCTGGTGGCTGGGGGAGGCCAGCAACTCTGACGGGCCACCAATGCTTCTTCGAGACGTCTTCCTAGACTTCGGGGCCTTCTTTAAGGGGAAATGGGCCAAGTGCCCCTCCAGGACCATTCCATTTCAGGTACCGATTGTTCCTGCACCTCAGATACCCCCGTCTGGGCACCCACATACTTATATCCTCCCCTCTCCCCCTGTTTCATCCTCCAGAGACAGGTTTAGCTACACAGCGTTGTCCGTTTGCAAGGTTTTTTTTTCTAAAATTAGGCAACTCACAAAGGCTCTCACACATCACACACACATCGCATAGTGTACATTCCATCTGAACATACCGAGAACACATTCGTTTCAAAATACCCCCGAAGGTTGACGTTCATTCCTTTCTCCCATCTGCATATCCATCTCCATCCTCAAAAAAGAAATGCTCAGCATCTACATTCTTTACTCGGTCTTCATAACACTCGTTTCAGCGTTACCGCTTTCAACAGAGGACACATCTACCAAGGAGGAAATCCTCTCTCCGAAATACTGGGCCCTTCCAGCTAGAAAAATCGTCACCGATACATTCACAACTACTGGTTTAGTTAAGCGTGATAGTGGCTCTTTGGATCTTACACTTACATACGAGTCGACTTTTTACATTGCTGAAGTCACGATAGGTTCTGACAGTCAGAAGGTTGAAGTTTTGCTCGATACAGGTTCCTCCGATTTCTGGTTACTTTCGTCTAGTAACAGCTACTGTGAATCCGGCACAACCGGCTCTTTGAAGGCCAGAGACATTTCTTTCTTATTCAACGACACATCTTCAAGCGACCTCGGTCTCTCTGTCAGTGACGACTTCCAATCCAAGGCCACGACTTCCTCGATCGATTGTTCCACCTACGGTACATATGACTCCTCCACTTCAACCACATTCTCTTCTAATGGTACTACCTTCAGTATTTCATATGCTGATGGCACCTTTGCTGATGGAACTTGGGGTCAAGACACAATCCAATTAGCATCTGTTTCCATTGAAAACATGAACTTCGCAGTCTGTGACGACACAGACAACAACCAAGGTGTCTTGGGTATCGGTTTGGCCGGTTTGGAAGTCACATCCACGAATTCAGGCTCAACATCTTACCAATATGAAAATCTGCCATTGAAATTGGTTAGTGATGGTATCATTAACAAGGCTGCATATTCCGTCTACTTGGATGCATCATCAAACTCACAAGTGTTATTTGGTGCGGTCGACTCCTCTAAATACGAAGGTGATTTAGTCGAATTGCCAATCGTTAATGCGTTGTTCTTAAATGGTTATGGATCTAAAATTCAACTTACTGTTACTGTCAATGAATTGACCTATGTCGATGAATCATCAAGTGAATCCGCCGACATTGGTAGTGGTGCCATTGCAGCATTGTTGGATACTGGTACTACTCTTGCATATGCGCCAAGTAGTATCGTCAACTCTTTTATCAATTTATTCGGTTTAACTTACTCTAGTTCCATTGGTTATTATGTCGGTGATTGTTCGATTGGTACCGATGCATACTTAAAATTCAATTTTCAGGGTTTAGAATTAGATATCCCATTCTCAAACTTCTTAATGTCATTGTCTTCAGGTTCGACTACTTCTGATCAGTGTGCATTCGGTATTCTTTCTTCATCTGAAACTTACATGACCTTGGGTCAATCATTCTTACAAAGTGTCTACATGGTTGCCGATCTTGACGCATTAACCATCGCATTAGCAAAAAGTACTTCAAGCAGTTCTTCCGAAAGTCTTTCCGTTATCGAAGATAGTATTCCAAATGCTAAGGAACCAGCATCCTCTGTTACTTACGGTCAGTCCCAAAGTTCATTCACTGTTGTGTCAACACCTGTTTTAGCAGCTGTCAATTTATCAACATCGTCTAGTTCTACGACTACTACGTCTTCTTCTTCTTCTTCTTCTTCTTCTTCGTCATCATCATCATCATCATCATCATCATCCACTACATCTACTACATCTACTACCCCAACTACCCCAACTACAACAAGCACATCTTCTTCCACTACTTCTTCAACTTCATCAACTACTTCAAGTAGTTCATCATCTTCAACCACATCTTCATCTACCACATCTAGTACCTCTTCATCGACTACATCTTCTTCCACAACATCCAGTACCTCTTCATCGACTACATCAAGCACCTCGTCATCTACTACCACATCTTCTTCATCCTCTTCCTCTACTATTCCATCATCATCCGCACCATCGTCTTCATCTGTTCTTGCACAACATGTTTCATCTTCAATGGTTTCTTCGTCATCTCGTGCATACTCTAGAAGCTCATCTATCGCTCCTAGCTCTTCATCTAGAAGACAATCTTCTCGTTCATCTTCAGCTGCATCATCATCTCGTTCCTCATATATTGCATCCTCCTCTTCGTCTGCACAGAGATCATCTTCAGTTGCATCTTCATCGGCATCAGCTTCATCTGCAGTTTCCAGCGTCTCCAGTACTACTGGTAAGAAGAATGCTGGTATTAGATTAGCACCAGATTTCAAACATGTATTATTAATGTTAGTTGCATTAATTTAAACAACAAGACTAAACAAAATTGCATTTTTCCTCATCATTCATTCGGTTCATTTTAATTGCTAACTTATTCAGCTTTCTACATCCTAGAAACCCACCCTTTGTGATATCCTAAGTTCTTTGTCCATTCTATAATTCGTATTGCATATATAGACGTGTTTATAACGCATAAATCATAATTTCGTAAATTACAATAACGCTTAATAGTCTATAAAAATTATTTATTTTTCGAAAAGTTCAGAGAAATAAGCACGAACCTTGTACGACGCACCAACTTGTTTCAACTCTTCGAATTCTTCATTCGTTAATTCGAATGTGAAGATTTCAAACGCCTGTTGCATTCTTTCGAAGTTTGCAGAGGTCGTGATTGGAATAACACCAGATTGATAGATCCATCTAAGTGAGATCGAACTTGGTTCAACATTGTATTTTTGTGAAAGTCTCTTTATTATTGGCTTTAATGGGTGTTGGTCGTCGTTTATTCTGTTTTCTAAAACTGGGGTGAGTGGGCAGTATGCTTCTAATTGAATGTTGTTTTCTTTACAGTAATCGTTAATACCTTCAGTCTGGTTTTGTAAATAAAGATGGTATTCGATTTGATTAACTTGTGGTTTATATTTTGCGAATTTCATGATTTTCTCTAAATTTTCAACATCAAAATTAGAAACACCGATGTTTCTCACTAGACCTTCTTCATAACATTCTTCGAGTTGTTTCCATGCTTCTTCAAGTGTAACGTCGACTAACTCGGGATCGAAAAATGGAGAATGGATTAAGAATAAATCGTAATATTCAATACCAAACGTGTCTAAGCCTTTCATGATACTTTCTCTTGGACCGGAACGAGAGGTGGAGGCACGCTTGAAGTTTGCCCATCCTTGGTCGTATTTATCGGTGATGAAAAGTTGGTCTCTTGGAATACAAGATTCTCTAACAGCTTGTGCCATTTCTGCTCTTGTTGTATATGTTTCTGCACCATCTAAATGATTAAACCCTGCTTTGATGGCGTCTGAGATAACTTTAACGATATCTTGATCGACAGTGTCGGCTGCTGTTTCTGGGTTTTCCCATTTCTTTAATCTGTGTTTAGAACCTGATCCAAAACCAATAGCTGGAACTGGGTATTTTGTACCGGAAAGTGTGAAAGTGGGAACTTGTTGGATAGTCATTGTAGTGTATTGCGTTGTGATTGTGTTGTATTGATTGATAAAAAAGTGGGGGATAGACTGAGAAAACAGCACCTGGGTTCAGGAGAGTCTTCTCTCTTTATATAACCGAAAACTGGGGTGTTTGGAGATGATTCATTAGTCACATTGGAATGGGCGTGTGTTCGGAGTAGTGAGTGCAGGGGGTGCGGTGATACACTCCCGGGGCCGCAGCTTAGCCGAGATCCGTGGGGAAGATGAAAATTGAAGGCCGGGGCGGGAGACGGGGGCCACTCCGAGCGGTAACGGAGTGAGTTCCACGGCTTTGGTCTTGGGATAAGGAAGTTTATTTCGTTCAGTGGGGTTGGGTTTGTATTGTTGAGTGTGAAGTGTTTAGTGTTGTTTCTCTATACAGTCTGTGGAGTCTACGGGGAGTCTATTTAGGCTACAGAATGAGTCATACAAAGCTGGGTGTTGGGTGTTGGGTGTTGGGATTCACTCAAAGAAGTCTAGGAACCGGGTACGCACTTTGTACGTTTGGCCGACTCTCTTCAAGAGTAAGAAGTCCTCATCAGACAATTCGAAATCGAAGATTTTGAAAGTGCCCTTCATTCTCTCGAAATTGGAGGATGTGGTGATCGGAATGACGCCTGACTGGTATACCCATCTCAAGACCAAGATGTTTGGCTCAACGTTATATTTCAAACATAACTCTTTGATGATTGGCTTCAACGGGTGGTTGTCGTTTTTGATCTTGTGATCTAAGATCGGAGTCAATGCACAGTAAGCCTGGATTTGGATGTTATTGTTTTTGCAGTAATCATAAATGCCTTCACTTTGATTTTGCAAGTATAGGTTGTATTCGATTTGATTGACTTGAGGTTTGTATTTGGCGATCTTGGCGATATGTTCCAAGTTTTCCTTTGTGAAATTAGAAACACCGATGTTTCTAACCAAACCTTCTTCATAGCATTCTTCTAATTGCTTCCAAGCTTCATCGAGATTGATGTCAACCATGGAAGGATCGTAGAATGGAGAGTGTAATAGGAACAAGTCGTAATAGTCCATCTTGAAGGTCTTCAAACCTTTCATGATACTCTCTCTAGGACCAGATGGAGATGGACTTGGTCTGTTATGAGTAGTCCAGCCTTGGTCATATTTATCAGTAATCCAAAATTGGTCTCTGGTAATACCGGAATTTTGGATAGCTAACGATAGTTCCTTTCTGGTAGTGTATGTTTCGGCACAGTCCAAATGGGAGAAGCCTGCTTTGATAGCATTGGTGAAGACTTTCACGATGTCTTCGTCGACGGTATCGTCGTCCATTTCCGGGTTATCCCATTTCTTCACTCTGTGGGTAGAGCCTGAACCGAAACCCAAAGCCGGGACCCTTGCGCCGGTAACGGGTAAGGCGAATGTAGGGATTTTGATCAGCGGCATGTTATCTTGGCGAGAGGTGGATGGATGTGGATGGATGTGGCGGGAGATACGACGGACAGCAGCAGACAACCAGCAGCAGCCAGTACCACTCTGACTTGTGGAGGGGAAGTGGGGACAGCAGAGGGAAACGGGGGGAACCCAAAACCCTGAAAACCCTGCAACATTGGCCTACCCGAAAGTGCACGCTTTCCGGGGCGACTGGCAGGATTTTCGGCTGGCGGTCACGTGACCTGGCGGGCGCGTCACGTGACCTGCTGACGTAATATCCCGAGACGGGAACGGGCTTTACAACTCGCTGGCGGAGGGCAACAGCCGGAGAGAGGGAAGTGTGGAGTGTGGAGTGAACATGATGTGATCTTGCACACCCGCCATTGGCACACCCTCTTCCTCTAACCCCCCCTTGCACGCCCCTCCACTCCCACCACCAACTCTCCCCCAATCACAGCAGCCAGTCATGGGTAAGTGTCTCACCATCGCCAAGCTCGTCGGTATCGGCTCCCTCGGTATCGCCAGTAGCACATACTTGTTATCTTCATTAGCTTGCGTTCCTGACATCATCAGAGAAATCAAGGATGCAAACCAATTCAAAGAAGACATTTCCAAAGTTATAACCAGTTTACGTTTAGGCTTCTACGGCCTTGGTTCCTTGTCCACCTATCTGTTATACGAAGCATACGCAAGCTCTCCAAGATACGCTAAACATCCATATTTAATCTATGCTGCTTTAGCCTTCCCAGCCGCTTTAATTTACAACTATTACTTCAATTACTCCAACGAACAAGAAATCTTGTCCGATTCCAAGGAAGAAATCGTCTACCAAAAGGAAAAGAAGATTGTCGAAAAGGTTGTCCAGCCAGAAGAAGACACTTCTCCATTAGACAATTCAGTTTACAATGATCTGGGTGACAGAAGTCCAAAAGTTGAACAAACTGAAGTTGAAGTTCAAGTGCCTGTTGTTTCCAAGGTCATTCTCTCTGCCGACGAATACAAGTCCTTGTTGAACACTATCAATCAATCCCACTTATATACCGGTATTATCCTCGGTGCAGGCTTCTTATTAGGTTCAATTGGTTATATCGGTGATAACCTCAAATAATTAATTAATAGGGTTCGTTTATACACTTAATTTGTTCTCACTCCCGTATTTCTATAAATCTATATATCGTCAATCTGATCGTTTAATCATCTGATAGTTGTATTACATGTCGTTTTGATTTATACAGAAAATTATGTTATATAGTATCGAAAATTTATTAAATTAAGTAAATGGATTATCAAAATGAATGAGTAGTTTTTTAGATTTTTTTTAAAGTTGGTATTAATATTAGTTTTTCTTTTTTTTGTTTAATGGATAGAATATATGAAGATAATAAGCTTTATTATTATTACTGGTGATAATGTAAATCTGTCTCTAATACAATTCTTTTTGTTTACAATCTTCAGGTGTTTTTGCTAAAACCTCTTCAATTGACCATCTAGGTCTGATTCCCTTCTTCCAATCACCAGGATTTCTTTCACCACCCGCAATACCGGTACTGAACTTCAAGTTCAATTTGTCACCGATATCTGCAGAAATGGCTAAAATCATATCAATATCTTCCTTGGTTAATGCCGCAGACATACAGAATCTAATTCTGGAAGAAATGATATCTGTTGCTGGATAACCGACAATGACGACGGCAACACCGTGTTCTAACATCATCCTACTGAACCCTGGCATCTTGGCTGGGTTATAAAGTAACAATGGAATAACAGGTGAATCATCAGCACCAAAAATAATATAACCTAATCTTTTCAATCCTAATCTTAAATATCTTGAATTGAACGCGATTCTTTGCAGTCTTTCTTTACCTTCGTTACCGTTCAATTCGCCCGCAATGATTCTCATGGATGTGGAGATTTGTTGTAGAACTGCAGGTGGCATGCTTTCACTATAATTATTAGCAGTTATATCAAGTCTTAATCTATCAATGATATTTTTGTTGGCACTAACATAACCACCGGCAGCACCGAACGATTTTGTCAAAGTACCCATCAAAATATCAACATCATTTGGATTGATATTGTAATATTCACAAATACCTCTACCATTGGCACCTAAAGCACCGATTGAGTGAGCTTCATCGACGAATAAATAAAATTTATATTTGTTTCTTAAAGCAACTAAAGCAGGCAAGTTACAGTAAGTACCTTCCATTGAATATAAACCTTCGACACAAACAAAGATCTTTTTCCAAGGTCTGTGCGATTTGGATTGACCTTGGGAAATGGAGTCTCTTAAAAGCTTTTCTAAAGCCTTCATATCATTGTGTGGGAAAACTTTAACTGCAGCACCTGATAATCTAATACCGAATCTAATCGAAGCATGATTAAGAGAGTCGGAGATCACCAAACATTTGGAATTCACCATCGAAGAGAATAAATGGGCATTTGTACCCCATCCCATACTGAATAAAATCGCATCTTCCTTACCTAAGAAATTTGATAAAATCTTTTCCGTGTTTTGATGTAAATCGGTGTTACCAATGATATTTCTTGGACCACAGGAGGATAGACCGTACTTCTCAACGGCTTCGATGGAGTCGTCGGTACATTTACCGACACTCTGGGCAAAACCAAGATAGTTATAAGATGATAAATTAAGACATGGAGTGGAAGTACCATCATAATAGAAGGTTTCATTATAGTCAGGAGTGGTTCTGTTGAAACAGCTCATGAATCTACCTGGGACACCGTGGATTGGTCTTGCGAAACAATCGTCTAATCTTCTCTTCAATCTTCTTGGGTAAAAGGATTCAAACGCGGAATACCAAGGTGGGTAACCGTTCTTTGCGACTAAAGCAGAAAAGTATTGTGGCATGAAGGTCATACCAAAGAAATCTTTACAATGGCCGATCAATAAGA
>JAJMLU010000402.1:0-13242 GCA_030569835.1 Pichia sp. NRRL Y-27261
GGGGATTTTCCATTTTTCCCGGCCGCTCGAGAGCGAGCTGGCGCGGGATCGGGGCATCAGTTAGGCCGGCGCGCGTGCTGCAGCGTGCTGCAGGGTGCTGCAGGGTGCTGCGGCCGGGCAGCCCGCGATCGCCATCGCCCCCGATCGGGCGAGTATCTGCACGCGCGCCGGGCGATCCGTGCATGAGGGTGCATGGGGCTGCAGGAGCGTGCATGGCCGTGCGCTGAAGTTGCCGGGCGGGACAATGGCCAGCTTGCACGGCCGGCCTGCCGCTGCCGGGGACGCTTGGCTGCGACGTGTATATATATAGCGTGGGCCGGGGGCGAGGCATGGAATTCGGCGAGGCAGGTTCCACCAGTATCAGCCATCAGCCATATTGCACACGTAGAACCGTCGAGCTACTCCATAATGAATGAATAGATCTCTCAATCCAGTAATCCTGTAACATTAACCAACTGCCAGGCCTCCCAGTTCCCATGGTCCCTCCCCAGCCAGCCAGTATTTAATGGAATCCATTTCCTGATCCTTCTTTCCTTCTCCCGTCCCCCATCTCCTTCTCCATCCTCTGCTGACTTACATAACTCTCTTTGAGTCTTTTGTTAAACCCTTTCTCCTTCCTTCTATCCCCTTCTCTCTATCTCCCATCTCTCTCCATCCCCACATCAACCATCCCCCACAGCCCGGCAGACGATCCATCAGCTTCGCTCCACCAGCTATCAACTATATCAACTATCAACTATCAACGTCCAGCCCTCGCCCCATCAACGATCCATTAACAAGCGTTGAAAAACAAAGCGATCGTGTTTCAATTCCCGATTTATTTATTCCCCCACACCCCTCAGCTGGATCGAAAAAATACACTCACCGCTCGACAATTTTTCAGCTTCACAAAATTATTCCACAGTAAAATATTATAAGCATCACCGCAGGCTCCACGTTAGAATAATAAGCTACTATTAATAAATTTCTTCGATCGGTCTAACATGTCTTACGCCATGTTGCCTCACATCCCCCAAGCCTACTACCTCTACAACAACGCCAACACCCCAAACACCGCCAACACTCCAGCTTCGGACGTTTTGGACTCTGAAAATAACCAGTCTCCTTACCAGGACAACTCAACTTCAGCTCCAAACGCCTCCCAGTGGAAACAACACGGTAACTCCACCCCAACTTTACAGATGCCTCAATCCCAACACATCCAGCAGTTGCACCAACAACGTCAATTCTACACAAACACTCCGGTGATGGAACAGTCCACAAACTCCACTCCTTTGATTCAATCCGTTGCTAACGATAGATTGACTAACCAACGTTACTTCTCATATCCTTCTCCACGCAACTACAAGCAGTTTTCTCCACAGAACTTCTCCACTCCAACAAGCGTCTTCTTGTCCCACAACAACTCCATTAGCAACGGTGCCGGTAACCCCAACGCTAACAACAGCGGAAACAACAGTGCCAACAACAGCAACTGTAACAGCAACAACAATAGTTTCAGCAATGGTTCTTGTAATGTCAATGGTAATAACAACTACAGCTACAATACCTACGAATTGTCCAAAAGACAGTCATCCCATCAATTGATCCAATACCCATCATCTCCAATCCAATTTGCCCAAACTCAAACTCCTCCATTGCAAAAACCATCCTCCTTTGGTAACGGTTCCCAGTGTATTCAGCCATCCCAACTGATTCAACCAATCTACCTGACTCCGTCCGCTACGCCTCTGTCCAACTTACCGGTCAACAGTAACAACAATAATAACAATGTTGGCAACCTTCACAGCAACAGCCTTTCACCAAACTCTTATTTAGGTCAAAGTCAAACCCCAACTGGTCAACAACAACAACAACAGCAACAGCAACAACCACAGCAAGAACAACCACTCGGCCCATGCACCCCCTCCACTTCACAGCCTTCCTCCATCCAAGAGCCACAATTGAGATATCCAATTCCAAGCTACTCGAACCAACAACAGATGTTAACCAACTATGCGATCCACCCACACCAAATCCAGCAGATTCAACAGATGCAACAATTGCAACAGATCCAGCAATACCAGCAACAGCATCAGACGATGAATCTCCACCACTCGCACGGCAAGAACATCCACAGCGCCAACGAGATCCATCCGCAACCATCTCGCAAGAGAAAGAGACGGAAGTATTGTGAAATCAAGAGAATTTACAAGTGTCAATTCAAGGAGTGTGATAAGTCGTATGGTACATTGAACCATTTGAATTTCCACATCCAATTACAAAAACATGGTGCAAAGAGGCTGGCTTCTGAGTTCAAAGCTTTGCGTAATTTAGAAAGGGATTGAGTGTTTGTTTCCTCCCTGCTTATTTATTATTTATTATTTTTGCGTTTTACTTCTGTTTCAAATGGGTACTTTACTTTTCATTACTCCCTCCCTCCCTCCTTTCTTTCTTTCTTTCATCCTCCTCCTTTCTTTCAGTTCTTCCCTTTTAATGTTAATGTATACGTTCTTACTTTATCTAACGTCTTTTCTTCACTTCTCGTTTATACTTCGTTTCCTCATTTAATCAGACCAATATCTTGTTTCAGCTCAGCTCATCGCATCGCACATGTGCATGTACGGAATGAAAGTGATGAATACAGGCGCACGCATCTAGAGTGTGCTAGAACAACCAGGCCTCGCGATTGAGCCTGCGATTGATCCTCGAGAAGCATCTATCACTCAGCTAACGAGTCTTAGTAAGCAAGGTGATGGAGTGCTAGCTAGTATATAGTTGTCGTTTACACCGTGGTGCAAAAATGTTGGCCACGGGGGACGGGCCGTCTACACGCAAAAGAGAGTCCGAATTCCGAGTCACTGTGGAGAACAAAAATCGGGACGACAAGAACGAAATCGACAATATACAACTAGTACCGACATGATGGATGACGGGGTTTACAGTTGTAGCCGTCGTGGAGTTAAAGTGGTTGGATTGGGGAATACTCTGCGTATATGGGAATTAATAAGTTGAATCAAGCGCTGGTGAACCGGAGAGTACCTTTATGGCCCAGACAATACGTAAGACATGGGACGAATGGCAACTGTGGATGGATGTTGGGCATGGATTACGGAGAAGGAGCCGGGTGTGCAATCTCTCGATTAGTACTTTCAACCAGGAGATTGCTCCATTCGGGTGTGCACACATGGTTTAGACGCATGGGTATTAACTTGGTCTCGGTGGTTGTCGGGTGTTATAAGCTGGTATATGAACTAAAGTGACAAGCTAACTATTGGAGGGTGGGACCTGGATTGCGGTGAGACCCGGGAGCTCGGGAGACGATCAGGGATCCAGGATCGAGTTGCAAGGTGTCGAGTGTCCGGTGAAGGAACTAAATGCAGTAAATTGCTGGTGAAGGAAGGATCGAGGGGCCTGTGGAAGGGAATAAATTATTTGAATGCACGGCTGTGCCGGGTGTCGGCTTTCGAGGCTGCCCGATGGGGAATGCGGCGGCGATCCGGCGGCCGGGCCGAGCCGTGTGCGGGACGCACTCCGGGCTAAATTGCGGGGAGGCACGCCGGATCTGGAGATAAGGGCCCCGGAAACAATATCCCGGCGATTGCGCCGGGATATTAAGGCTTAGAAATATTATTTACACTTTGCCAGTTTCCGTTTTGCGTGCAAGATCGAATTCGCAGCGCTCTTAACCAGCTGTTTCAGATCAATCAATGATGAATGCTCCTTGCAACAATCACAGAGTGAATAAATTGCACAGGCTAATTAGGTTCGTGACCTCATCCATTCACAGCTCACGGTTGATGGGAGTATTGGGCCGGTGTTCATAACCTGGAACACAATCCATTGATATTGTTGCAGCAGATTCCAGAAGGCTCTTATTCTGGGTTCTGGGACAGGCAATTCAGACAAATTGGGGCAAGACGAGCCAATTTCCTGAAACGGCAACAGCGCCAACTGTCTGTGTAGATTGTAGAACCTGCTTTCTACTGAAAACAGACGCTTCGAAGCGAGACATGCTGGTGTCTGGAATAGACAAGTTATAGGCCTTAAGCTGGAGGACCGGTTGGGGGCCGGTGGTCGAACCCGGGTTGCGTCACGATATCTGCGCCGAAGACGATCACCGGCTGCCAGCGCCGACGATCGCTGCCCGTTTGGGATCGCGTGCGAATATTTCCGCCCTTTCCAGCAATTGCCATCAACGATCCCCAATTTTCCAGCAACGGGTGCGATCCGGCCGGCTGTGCAGCGGGCCCTTGGCATCGCGGGCCAGCAATTCGACGGTGCGTGTGCGTCCAATTGCTGGCAGACCGTGACCAGCTTTTGGGTTTATGGTTTACGGTTCTTGTCTGGCCGGTCTCTACACGTGCAGCAATATGTTGGGTGCCTGCTTGCAACACGGGTTAAGGAGAAGGTGTTTGCTATACGACGTGACTCGATCCCCATCCACCGGAAATGACAGATCGATATATATTGACAGCTAGCCAATAAATTCATTTGTTCACACGTACAGCTAGATCGATCGGCCAGAAAATTTGACACATTAATTTTCAGATCCCTGCAAATTTTCTGAAGACGTCATGAGACGTTCACACAGGTACGGTACGTTGATTGTGTGTGTCGAGGGGATATGGCACGAATTTACGAAGACGGATCCACTGCATCGAGCACATGGATCGAATGTTCTGCTCGATTCATCGGGTGGTGCTGTGGGAAAATAAGGTGTGTCTAGGAAGCTCTTGTGGATGGCCGTCAATGAATTGGTCAACAGATCCGGCGGGGCATCTCGCACACGTCGCAACGTCGCCGCTGGCCCTCTGCGACAGGCTAAAATTCGTTCCCCCATCGAGACAATTGTCTCCAGAGGCGTCTCCAATTCATCGTGTCCTGTCTGGAATTCGTGGACCGGTGCACCGCCACTCGCTGGAGGGCCGGCAATTGACAGCTCCAATTTAATTGATTTGAGTCGCCAGCCGCGATCGTCCCCGATGCAGCCCGCCGGCCTATCCGGCTGCACGCTCCTGCAGCGTCCTGCACACCCCGCCAATGGGACAGATCGCTCGTCTAGAGATACGCTCCCCTTTAATTAATTCGGCCTTCGGGGGTTCTCCTTAACTCGCAGCTAATCCGCGATCGGCCTTCCGCAGCGGGCAGCGGGCGAGCTACCGGCCTGTTTTTCCAGGCGGCCCCCTCCCCGGCCCCCTTGATCTCTTGTGCTTTCTTGGGGAGCCCCGGTGGACGGTGGACGGTGGATCCGGTGGAGGCCAGCATCCTATCTTATCCAGCTTATACCCTATCCTCAACACTAAGTCGTGCATCGTGCACATAGACTCCTCAAAGGCCTACAACACACCCAACGCTAGCCGTCGATCCAACGTCCACTACGACTCTTTGCTATTTGCTATTTCCCTAGCAGACCGGCGTGCCAGGAACAGTTCCTCTGCAATTAGCCACTTGCACAGGGACCCGTGGCCGGTCGTTCCTTCGAGAAGGCGTGCTGTTCTTCACTGACATGAGAGGGGATTCTGTCTCGTGCTCCATCGCTGACCAACCAGAGACGGCCGGCAGTCTCAAGCAAAATACATCAGTTAATGCTTCCCCCGGGGCCTCTGCTGGTTACCCAATTGGGTTAAAAGGCAGTAAAATCTTCTCTCCGCTCGTTTCCACACAGCAAGTCGTCAGCAGAGACACCAAAATAAAAATCACACCATTTTTCATGCCAATTGGGTCCCCGGACTTCTCAGCCGTGCCGTCCAGCTTTTCGCCGAGAACGTGAGCTCTTTCCAAATTGTCAGCTATATATCAGTCAATCAATCAATCAATCAGCTATTGCAACAAACACCGGAACACACACCGAAATCCCGGAGTTGAGATAGTCGGAATAGTCGGTTCCTGGACCGCTGTATTATTGGCCGTGATCTGCCACAGGCTACAGGGCTAGTCAGGTACAGCAGAATGGCTCCATCTCCGCAAGTTCCAAGATGTTGGGTTAAGCCTTCAGCTTTTTCTAGGACAATTCCTGGATTCATCTCCCTCCCATGTGTAAACACCCGATCAGGCTAATAGTACTGGTGCATTATGACACCTCGTGATACATCTGCCTCCTTCAGATGATGCGTAACAACAACACACCAGCCACGCGGTTTGCTTCGATAGCATCACCAATTCACAAAACTTGATAGCGAGAATAGGTGTCCGAACATTCCATCGCTCCATGTATCACGCCATCACACAGCATATCACATGTATCACACTACTGATCTTCTTCGCAATCACCCAGAAACTGCCTCAACCTAAACACTATATACTTGCCATAATTCTAACCCTGTAAATTTACAAAAACTCAAACGAGCTAAGGCATGGTTCGTTCGGTTCGATTTCAATTCGTTCGTTCATTTCCTTCACAAACTAGCGCCTCATTCATCGAGTTATAGGTTCCCTCTTTTAGAGATTCGTTAAAGGGGAAACCCGCATTAAGGTCTGTAAATCCTACGATCGTTTGGAGTTTTGAGGTACCTGGTACCTCTACTATAACCTATATACACTAACTTCTTTCGTAAATTCTCTGCCTCCTAGACCTCCTACTTCCCACTCCAGCTAGACTTGATCTGGGATCATTCAATCCTTACACCAACTCTCGGCAGCTCTAGCTCTACGTCATCAAAGTGATCGACCTACACACAGATCGAGTGTGCATTGTGTTCACCGAATCTCTTAAATGTCAGTATTAGGTGCTCAGGGTTAAATCTGAAATAGTTCCTAAATAGTGCAACTGTGAGAGAATTTTTGACGTTCGTTATTTTCTGAAACTTATCAGATTTGAATTCATTGGCACCTTTCACTTCATCAATCAAGCAAATTTTAATCAATAATAGCTCTCATCTCCCCTATTGTTATTTGATTCGATGCTGGGAATCATTAATTAAAAATTCCCTGAGGTTTTTGTCTCTCTTTACCGCACAATCGTCTTACTCTCTCTACTATCAGCACTATCACTAACTATTTCGATCTAATAGGGGTGAACAGGCCCATCGTTGGCCTTTCTTCTCCTCCGATTGGCCGGTTAAGCCCGAGAATATTCACATGTCCCCCGGTATCTTCTTACAATAGGATCACTGTGTAACTATTACGATTACTTCGTACAGGAATGATCTACTTGAATCGTGGGTCTGTAAATTCGTTATTTGCAAATGCACCCTTTCATCAACCATTGTACATGCTTACCAGCTCGTTTCATCAACACGATTTTAACGCATGCATCAAACAGCATGAAATGTCAATTTCAATGTGTTCATGCATGCCCCGGGCAGAAACTGGATCCTCGACGGTTTACACTTTAACCGAACGGTATTTCGTTATTTAACATCCCTTTGGTCGCATTGGGAAATTCAATTTTATTCCATTAACACTACAGGGATCAATCGGATCAATTTAAATGATCAGCAGCAGCAGCCCCTCTCTTTTCTGCCTCGATATATATATTGATCCCTGTGAATCACCCAGCTTGATCTCTCGGCTGTACATTAATCGGTAATTGATACAATTACTCAAATCATTGCATCCTGATAGGATATTTTACGTCTTCACGTTACCCATTGATTCAATATTACAAGAGATCGAAAAAATTTAATGCACTCAAAAACTAACTGCAGATCGATATCTGTCCTGCACCAAACGCATTAAATGCACATCAACTGCCTCTCGGCCTTACAGTGCTGCTGGAAAAGAGCAATCATAAATTTTTGTAAATTCGCTGCACTCATTTTCGCATTTATTAGAATTTATCATAATTTGTACCCGCTTGATCTACTGCCATTTCGGGAATCCCGAGGAAAAGTACATGTTTCATGTTTCATCATGAAGAAGGATGTTTGCTGAATTTTCAAATTTCAGAAATCTCAATAGAATTTTCATTTTGGATGTTGGAGAGCCAGATTTTCAGAATACTGCAGGTTTGCATTTGGTTCAGAAATAGAATCAGTTGCTAATTGCTACCTGCTGCTGTGGATCTATACCAACCGATTCAAATCGAATCTTGTTGGATATTGTGTCGACTTCATTGGCTACAGATACTGTTTATGATCTACATGGCAATAACGTCCAACGCAGAGAGAATGTTTGAAATATGATGATCAATTGATGTCGAAGCAATTCTAAATCCCGACGATTTACAGTAGTAGATCGAAGATCCAGAGAATGAAATTTGAATTAAGGCATGAACTTCAGTACAAGTATAATGCAAATTTATGAATTGACTCCAGATGTGATTTGTTTACAATGTCTAGCTTCCACATCATCCAGAAGTGGCTTACAATTCAATGATAGAACATCTTTCATTGGGTGAATTTTGGCTGCTTAATTTATTCCGTATGAATCACTTGAATTGGGACGTGTATGTAGTGTCCTACACACCCTTCTTAAAACAATACATCTATGTTGAAAAGGAAGAACGTAATTGTAGAAAGAACCCGAACGGAAGCTCCACAGTAACTCACCCGAATTTCGCATTTATTTTTATTTTTCTAAATTTCACATCATTTTCTCATTTTCTTCTATTTTTGCATTTTCATGTTAATTGTACTACTTCTCCTTCCCTGCACTCTGTGCAAAGCTAACCCAGTAGAGTTCCCTGGCATACCTTGGCGTTGGAGCATTCGCCATGTTCAAGAAAAGAGGCAAATTCAACAAGTCGAACGCTACGCCTGTTGTGAACACCATACAGGACGACGACATCGAAGATGACTATATCATTGATAAGAACGTCAAATTAAACACAACGAACACCAAACACAAACTGCTATTCAAGAAGAAACAAAAACCAAAAGAAGAGTCATATGAGCCAACTGCAGCACAGCCAAACGATGATTCAGAATTCAAAGAATGGTATTTGCAAGATGAAGAAAACACAAATGGATATTTCGATCAATTTGATGATGATGAATACGAAATCAAACAACCAACTAAAAAAAGGCGTGTCGATGCATCAGAAGAAAACGGGGGTAACGACATTGCGATCCTTGTGCATCGACTCACGCCGCCGTTCTTGAACTCGGCGGCCATTCTATCTTCGAATTCACAAATCATCGACGTGATAAAGGATAAATCTGGTGATTTGTACAAGAATTCCAAGAATGGATCGATCATACTCAATGAAAAACGTAAATTGAATGATCTGAAGCAGAACTCAAAGGAGTTGGAGAAAAATCAAAAGTTGGATAAAATTATGGATAATATCAACGAGGAAGAAAACCAGGAAAAATTGGATATCGAAGAATCGGACGATTTTATTTCCAATTTAGACAATTCATCCAAACAATCGATTAATAAAGAAAACTTACCCGCTTACAAAGTGAAGGATGAGCTGATCAGTCTCATCAATGAGAACCAGGTGGTCATCGTCATCGGCGAAACCGGTTCTGGTAAAACTACACAATTGCCACAGATCTTGTATGATGAAGGATATCATAAAAATGGGTTGATCGGTATCACACAACCAAGAAGAATGGCAGCTATATCTGTTGCTAAGAGAGTGAGTGACGAAATGGATGTCAAACTTGGAGAAGAAGTGGGTTTCACTATTAGATTCAACGACTTGACTTCTAGTAAGACGAATATTAAGTTCATGACAGATGGTGTCTTGTTACGAGAAACACTAAACGATTCAAATTTGAATAAATATTCATGTATAATTATGGATGAAGCCCATGAAAGATCATTGAATACAGATATCCTCTTTGGGATTTTCAAGAAATTGTTAACACAGAGAAGAGATTTTAAATTGATTATTACTTCTGCAACTATGAACTCGTTAAAGTTTTCAAAGTTTTTCAATAATGCGATACAATTCAAAATCCCAGGTAAGATCTATCCGGTTGACTTGATGTACCAATCCATTCCATCCGTCGATTACATAGATTCTGCAGTCAAACAATCGTTGAAAATACATCTATCGAACCGCAATGAAAAGGGTGATATTCTAATATTTATGACAGGTCAAGAAGATATCGAAATAACATGTCAATTAATAGATGATGAGTTAAAGGAATTACAGAAGTTGAATAAAGAAATCGAAGACTTGGATATCTTACCGATTTACTCAAGTTTATCATCAACCGCTCAATCTAAGATCTTTGCCAATTCTCCAAATAGAAAATGTATTGTGTCAACAAATATCGCAGAAACTTCCTTGACTTTGAAGAATATTAAATTTGTCATTGATTCAGGATTGATGAAATTGAAAGTTTTCAACCCAAAGTTGAACATGGATTCATTACAAATTGTGCCCATTTCAAAAGCGCAGGCGGCACAGAGATCGGGTAGAGCGGGTAGAACCTGTCCTGGTCAATGTTTCAGATTGTACACGTTATCTTCCTTTGATGATGAAATGTGGAATGAGCCGATCCCAGAAATCCAAAGATCCAATTTAATGAATACAATATTGCTATTAAAGAATTTGTCCATCAACGACATTAACAAATTCCAATTCATTGATAAGCCATCAACGGAATCAATTGAGACTTCACAATATGAACTTTGGTCCATTGGAGCCTTGAATAATTTTGGTACTTTGACTAAGTTAGGTAAGAACATGAGTAAATTTCCGATCGATCCGATGTTATCCAAATTGATCATTATTGCCAATCTGAAGAAGTTCAACTGTACAAGGGAAATAATAAGAATAGTATCTATGTTATCTGTTCCGACTATATTCATGAGATCGAAGAAAGACTCGGCATTGCAAAAGAAGTCTGATAAGATCAGAGAAAACTACCAAATTGGAGAAAGTGATCATTTGACATTATTAAACATTTTCAACCAATTTCAAAACGCCAAGGGTAATAAAGAAGAATGGTGTAATAAGAACTTTTTCAATTATAAATCACTAAAGAATGCAGTTGAGATCCATGATCAATTGATCCAGTTGTTTGAAAAGAGTTTAGGTAACGAAAGGATATCTTCGTGTCATGACAATTGGGATATTATTAGAGAATGTTTGTGTGCAAGTTTTTTCTCCAATGCAGCTGAATTTTATAAAAATGGACAATATAAACATCTTAGATCAGGCTTAGAGATGTATTTGCATCCTACATGCACATTAAATGGAATTGGAGATCTACCTAAATATGTCATTTTCCACGAATTACTAATGACCGGACAGAAACAACATATGAACTATGTTACATCAGTTAAGGGAGAATGGTTGGTTATGTATGGTAGTGTCTTCTACAGTAAGAGAGTACGCGGTGTTAATAGCAGGGAGAATCAACAGATTAAAGAAGAAGAATTTAAGAAATTAATCGAGTTTGAAAAGTCTAAATTAGTATAAACATGTGTATAAAGAAAAAATAAAATTGGGAATTGTATGAGCATAGATGTGTATAAAATGGGGAAATCGTTAGAGGGTTTAATTAATTGGTTTCAAGATGAAGTTGTCAATAAGTCTTGTAGTTTTGGATTCGTTTGCATCTGTTGTGTTTGGGACATAAACAGCTAATGATAAGATCGCACCTTCTGAGGTATTTACATTGGTCAAATAGTCTAAAGTAGTTGGATCGTTGAAAGAAATGTAATCAACCTTGAAATTTGCATTTGTTGAGGTGATCTTATCGCTGACCAACTTGGTTAATTCTTCAACATTTGTAGTTCCATTAATGTAACTTTCGTTTGCAAGATTCAAACTTTGACTAATACAAACAACTTGATTTTTGATCTCATCAGAAAGATATTTATTTCTTGAACTTAAGGCTAAACCATCTGAGTTTCTGACAATTGGAACAATTTCAATATTAACATCCATAAGTAAATCTCTTACCATAGTTTTAACGACTATAGTTTGTTGGATATCCTTTTGACCGAAATATGCGTTTGTTGGGGTAACAGCATTGAGTAGTTTTGTGACGACAGTTGCGACACCTCTAAAGAAAGTTGGTCTTGTTTTACCTTCTAATTGTTCGGAAACACCCAGAACTTCGACAAACGCACCCTTTTGGTTCTTAATGTCCATTGTGAAGCCAGAAGGATACATTTCACTGACATCTGGTTTGAAAATGGTGATTTGATTCAAAGTTTGCAATTCTGAGCCCTTGAAATTTTCATTGACATAATCTTCAATAACTTTCAAATCGTGGTCTAAATCACGTGGGTATGTATCCAAATCTTCAGATGGGGCAAATTGTGATGGGTTGACAAAGATTGAAACAAAGGTACGGTCGTTTGAGCGTAAAGATTTGTTAAGTAATGTCATGTGGCCTTCATGTAAGTAACCCATTGTTGGAACGAAACCAACGGTTTCATTCTTAGCTGCAAAAGAGTGGCGAAGAACCCTCAGAGCCTTGACGGTATTGATGACGGATATGGCCATGGTGTTTGTCTGTTGCGTAAGTGCCAAAAGAGGTTCGTTTTCTTCGAAAAGTCTTATTCCCGTGTGAAATCCGGGGAAGAAGAATGAGTCAAAGAAAAGGAACGGAGTGACCTTTTTAAGTTCTTGACGGTTTAACATGAAATTTCAGATTTTTTGAAATTTTTGCGAGCGCTACGAGCAGATCGGGTCAGTTGCCTTTTTGGGCCGCGTGATTACGATACATGAATCAAATTAGAAGTTTTGTTTTATAAAGAATAGAAGAAGGGGTTAGGTATATGTACATAGGGTAAATGCAAAGAGTTTAGTGGTAGGTGATATGTGGCCATGATATCATCATTAGATTTCTTGTGGTTTGTTAGTTGGTTGGATTGGAGTTTCAACAGTCTTGGCGTTAGCTGCCTTCTTGTTATCCATTAATCTGAGTAAGTTTCTTAAGAGCATAGCAATTGTGACTTTACCAATGGAAGGAACATACAGGGAAGCAACCTTTTCGACTTCTTCGTCAACAAAGTTCTTTTCACTGGAGAAGTTGATGACGATTGCACCACGCTTGATGTATTCAGTTGGGAATTTGTAAGTACTAGTTGAAACACCGGTAATGATGATATCAGAAGCCTTAGCACATTCTTCTAAGCTCTTATCACATTCTTCAACCTTGTGTTGCTTGTATCTTAAACCATCACCTCTTTCGTATAATTGGATGTCGTTTATATCAACGGAGTAAACAGTTGCACCATCATTTGCTAATAAAGCTGCTAATGGTCTACCAACGATTTCAGATCTGTTGACAACGGTAATGGTCTTACCGTATAATCTGTCACCAACATCTAAAACCTTGTTGTATGCACCGATATATTCTAAAATCTTGACGACGGCTAATGGAGTACATGGTAAAATGGACTTCA
>JAJMLU010000402.1:13252-23663 GCA_030569835.1 Pichia sp. NRRL Y-27261
ATACATGTTTGAAATATACTTGAAATTTAAACCTTCAACATCTTTGTGAATTGAGACACATTGTTGTAAATATTGATCTTGTTTGTTACCAAAGACTGGGAAGTAGACAATCATACCATTAATATCATCGTTGTTGTTACATTTGTAGATTTCTTCTTCCAATTGATCTTTGGAGACTTGAATTAATTCATATTGGAAACCTAAAGTGTTTGCGGTTTTACCGGTCCAAGTTGCGTACATCATTGCAGCTGGATCATCATTTGCTAAAAGACCGACCAACTTTGGCTTTCTTGCAAGTTTGGAAGTGACATCGGTGACTTCGTTGATGTAAGATTTAGCAATCTTAGAAGCTGGAATAACCTTACAAGCCTTTTGGATGATAGATGACATTTTTGACGTAATTTATTTGCGATTGGGTTTTGATTTGTGTTGGGATGTTTTCTTCAAGAATATCAAGAAAAGAGAAGAAGAATTAGAAGGGTAGAGAAGAAATAAACAAACGAGTCAGAAGTCAACCAATAATGGGGGTGGGAAAAGGCAGCAGTTTAATAGTCCGGAGGTATTTTGGCACATGCTTCACGTTCCACGGTGCAAATTTGACAAATTATCGATTAAAATTTTTAAATTTTATTTTTTTGTGTGGGCGACCAGAGTCAGAAAAAAAATCGGGGGGAAAAAGAAAAAAAATGAAATGCGATTACGTCAGCAGCACGTGACCCTGCCGCGCCACCGCAGTCACGTGCATCCGCGCCACCTGGGTGTTGCCTGGAAACAAATTAGTGGACTAAAAATCGACCGTTTTTAGCACCAAACAGCTGGGAAATTGGAAAAATTGGAAAAACTGGTTTATCCGATACGGCACAATGGAAAAACCAGTGGGCGAGCAGGAAAAAAGTTGTTCCACCGCCCACCCCGCACACCGCGCCAGCCCCACAAATTAAGCACCGCCAATAATTTGCCACCGAGGGGCCTGGAGCCTGGAGTCTGGGGCATCACTGTGTGTCCTCTCGTGAGGTTGTGTTCCGGTCTGTTCACTGGCACCGTGATCATCGACATAAGTTGACTTTTCACACCTCTTCGGTGTTGTGACTACCGCCTGACCTTTTGTCCACCTCTCGGTTTCTTAGTTGCTTCTTATAAAGCCCTCTCTTCTTCTCTTCTCTCCCCCCTTCTTTTTTACTTCCGCCCTTCTTCTGCCACATATTTACTTTTGGGCTTATCTAAACTCAACAAACAACACATCCCCCATTCCCTTCACATCATGAACAAAGAATTAAAAGCAAGAGTCGAAGAAATCTGTCAATCCTTCGACGTCTCCGATGAACGTTTACGTGAAATGGTTGACCTTTTCCTTGAATCTGCAAACTATGGTTTGTCTCACACTTCTGCTGGTAAGTCTGCACTGCCAATGATTCCAACTTTCGTTACCTCAATCCCAACAGGTAAGGAAAAGGGTCTTTTATTAGCTGCTGATTTAGGTGGTACTAACTTCAGAGTTTGTTCTGTTAAACTTAACGGTGACCACACCTTTGACTTAATCCAATCTAAGAACCCAATTCCAGTCGATTTAATGTCTTCTACTTCTGATGAATTATTCGCCTACTTAGCATCAAAGATTGCAGCTTTCGTTAAACAACATCATAATGAAAATTTCGATTCTGAAACCGGTAAATTAAAGTTAGGTTTCACCTTCTCTTTCCCTGTCGAACAAACTTCTTTAGATTCCGGTCGTTTAATCAGATGGACTAAGGGTTTCAACATTCCAGATACCGTTGGACAAGATGTCGTTAAGTTATTACAAGATCATTTAGATATCCTGAAAGTTCCTGTCCATGTTGCAGCTTTAGCAAATGATACCGTTGGTACATTATTAGCTAGATCTTATACTGGTGAAAACAAGGAAGGTTCAACTTCAATTGGTTGTATCTTTGGTACCGGTACTAACGGTGCTTATAGTGAAAAATTAGAAAACATTACTAAATTACCTGAAGAAGTTAGAAAAGAATTAAAGGATAAGGGTGTTAACCATATGGTCATTAACACTGAATGGGGTTCTTTCGATAACGATTTAAAGAAGTTACCTGTTACTAAATATGATGAAGAATTAGACAAGGTCTCTGCTAACCCAGGTTACCACATGTTTGAAAAGAGAGTCAGTGGTATGTTCCTTGGTGAAATTTTAAGAAACATACTGTTAGATTTACACTCCGAAAGATTATTGTTTGTTCAATATGCTAAACAAGAAGATTTACCACACAGATTAAGAACTCCATGGTTATTATCCAGTGAAGGTATGTCATTGTTTGAAATTGATGATTCAACTAACTTAATTGCAACAGAATTAGAATTAAAGAATATGTTAAGATTACCAACTTCTTTAGAGGAACGTTTAGCAATTCAACAATTAACTAGATCAATTGCTAAGAGAGCCGCTCATTTAGCCGCAGTTCCAATCTCCGCTTTAGTCATTAAGATGGATGCATTCAAGGGCCACAATGTCGAAGTCGATGTTGGTGCTGATGGTTCAGTTGTTGAATTCTATCCAGGTTTCAGAACAATGATGCGTGATGCCATTGCTGATACTCAAATTGGTCCAAAGGGTGAAAGAAGATTACACGTTAACATCTCTAAGGATGGTTCCAGTGTTGGTGCTGCCCTTTGTGCTCTGTCTAATGATATCTAACTATTCAAATCTAAACTTTAGTCAGATTTGATGTTTACTACACTTTTTAATGTTTACTGTTTACTGTAATATACTCATGATTTCTAACTTATTAAATTCCTAAAAAGATACACTCTTGTAGAAAATGTTGTATTTAGATTTTTGATTTTTAAGCTAAAATCATAACCTACTCAGAATCATTCGCCATAGTGTTTAGAGTCGCCCACTTTTCCGTTTTCCAGCACTATGCGGAATTCATTATTACGTAATATGACGACATCGTTTTTCTGAGGATGGTGCCGTGATTAGCCTTAATCTCATGCTCCTAGACTTTTAATAATACTGTTTCAAAGAATGCATTTGTACAAACGATCTATAAAATAAAAGAATAAAATAAATATTAATAAGTTTCAAAGTAAATTAGTATAGAAATAAAGGCGATTTTGTTTTGTTTTAGCAATTACCAAACTTGCATTTCTTCAAAGTATTCAATTCTGTGATCATAAGTTGTCAATCTGTTGGAAATTTCAACTCTGATATCATCACCAATTTGTGGGTGAGCGCAAACAGCAAATGCGATATTACCGGTATTGTCACTTAACTCTTTGTCGATAATTTCAGAAACAGGAATTCTGCCATGGTAAATTTCAACAAAATCGATAACTTCTTGAAGCTTAGCATCATCGACACTGGTAGTATCAGATTTCTTCTCGCTGTCATTTTCCTCATCAGTTTTGTGATCAGAATCAGATGCCGATGAGGAAGTATTACCAATAATACCCTTTTCTGGTTGTGAAATATAAATCTTTGGAACACAAGTGGTACCCTTTAATGATAATAATTCATTTGCGACCCATTTTAATGAAGCATAAGATCTAATACACCAATAGAATTCAACTCTAGTTTTAGAATCACTTGCAAGTAATCTTTGAACATGGGAGAATGGACCAGAGAAACCAGTGTTGGCAGAAATAAAAACAGTCTTGTCAAATTGTTGATAAGCATAATGTTCACCATAGAAACCATCTAGTAAAACCTTAACTTCAATAGTTTGGTCTTCACTACCGTTGAATAAGTTAACAATTCTACTTGTGACACCCTTCTTAACACGACAGATTAAAGACATGTATTCAGAGTTTTCAGAACAATCGTAAATAGTAAATGGATGGTTTTGCCAGAAAGTCTTTTTAGTCAAGAAAGAAATGAAAACGTGGGAACCTGGTTTAATATTCTTGTTGAGCTTTGGCTTCTTGATGGTAAGCTTAAAAATAGCTTCTTCACCTGGGAAATATTTAATGGTAGCAACTTGGACACCATTCATAGACATTCTAATAACACGGATGAATCTTTCAAAAATCCAGATCGCAATACAACACCAGTAGAAGCCTTGGTAATCTTGTGATAAAGCATGTAAGTAGCCAGTCCAGAGGAACATACAGACAAGAACAATGTGTGAAGCAAGGAAAATTTCATACCAGTGACATCTGATGAAGTAAATAGAAACAGTACACGCAAGACAACCAGCAACGGTAGAAACAACACCAAATCTATACCAGCCAGTTGCAAATCTAGTGTATAAATCTAAGGCATATGTTTGGGAGGCCATAGCAAATGAATGGATCAAAACTTCCATCATGGTAATTCTAGCGACCCATCTGTGGAAAGTCATGAATCTAGAGTATTTCCATGTGGTGAGCCATTGTAAGAAATTGTTTCTGCCGGAGAATAAGAACACTAATGGTAGACGGTATGATAATAGCACACCAGATCTGTCACCCCAGTATCTTGAAGTACCAGCTTGGTATGTTTTAAATGTTAAGTCATCGGCATACCATGTGAAGCCAATAATACAGTTGGATAAGATAGCAGATAGGAAAATAATGAAGATCCAGAATGTTTCAACAGCATCAGGATTAAGACCCATAATAGTTGGTTGCAAATGAAGCTTGAAAATTTTGGTGTTAACAAACTTTCTTATTTGTCTAGTAAATTTATTATCAAGGGAATTATCAATAGACTTGGAGAATATCATAAGCCAGTTAATAGCACTAATGACAAGGGTGATGAAAGCAGTAATGGAAATGAAAGCAATACCAAGATAATGAGAAGTAAAAATATTACCATATCTATGTTTACCACCAATATAATAATCATAAACCTTTGTAAAAATTTTAGTACTGTAAACTGGGTATGTAGAAATAGCACTTGCATTGAAGGTTTTGTTAGTGGAGACATCAACAATATTTTTAAGAGCATATTGATAAATTTCAGCATAATATTCGTCAGAAGTATTATTGGTGTAGGCTTCACAAGCACTACGAACATCAGCATTGTAGGCAGTATTATTAGCATGTGTATGTTCATAACCGCAATATAATAGAGTTGCTAAACCATTCTTGTTTGTGCATAAACATTTTGCAGCAGAACTAGAGCAGAAAGTTGCAGCAGTTAAATAAGTTTTTTGGCAAGCATAATAATAATAATAAGCATCATTATAATGATACCATATTTTTGCATTTACTGTTAATGCAAAGGTAAGAATATAGATCAAATTTGATAGTTGCATGATTGATTTGTTGATACTGAAGGGAAAGAAAATCTGAAAGAAAATTTATGAAAGATAAGCCTTAAGTAAATAGAATAAGTTCAAAATCCTTCTTTCTGTGTGGATCATGGTTGATATTTATGTTATTCCGAGGAAGGTATCTGTGAACTGTAGGTTAATCCACAACAGTATACCAGAGCAAATTAGATTAGATGAAAATAAGCAGACACATGTGTCATATACAAATCTAGATAGGTCAAGCGAGCAGTAAACCAGTCAGGATTTGATAAAAGTGGGATATAGCATTATGAAAAGTTTTCCTGTGGAATTAAATAATGGTTGCCGGTATACGGAACACTGGAAAAGCAATTAAACGTTTAAATTCAAGCAAAAATTGGAGATCTATGGAAAATATTGGTTTGCATTGTTTACTCCTAAATAAAAATAAGTAAAAGCCTAATTTTACAAAGGCCCGTGATAAAAATTTAAACAATAAAGATCCTTTGAAAAACGGAAATATAGATCTCTGGAGTTAAATAGAAGAAGAAATTGTCAAATATCTTGAATCTTGTGTCATCTAATGAGATCTATTATGGAAATAAGGCACAAAGGGTTCAATGTCGGATGTGAGCAAACCAGTACACAACATTTTTCTTACTGAAATTATGTAAAATAACACATTAGAATCAGAAGTAGAACCCTTGCTCAGGAGCAATGACGGAAAAGGGTTCTGCAATAGGATGTTGTGTCGGGCGTGGCAATTAAACTTCTTAGAAAACTAGGGCTGAAGTGTCCCGGTTTGGATGTTAACCACGTCTATTAACCCAAATGGGAAATATAACCGAATATCAGGGATCAAAAATAGCGCTATATTTGCTATTGTTAGTAATATTATAAACACATGGTGCTCCGTGCTCCCCGTCTTTCTCCGTGTATACCGTTCCACGCTCCAGCACTAAGCCCAGCAAGCCCTTAATAATAGATCCTGATCTGTAGAAACTGGAAACTGCCAAAACTTCGGAGCTGGCGGCTTGAACCCGCCATAGAAATCGCTGCGGCCGGTGACCGGTCACGTGATCTCGCGTGCCGCGGACCGCGGGCAAAGAAATGTACGGCTTGTACAGGGTCTACCAAGGATTTTGTTTCAATTTCCAGGGATCAGTTAGAAAGCGGAAGGGTTCATGCACTTCTTGTGCCATGCGTGTTCATGTCGGAAACCCAATGATTCAGATCTCTAATACATGGTGCCGGGTACTAAATAATGTAAGTTATAAGCTGTGTAAGCAATATCAGCAGTGTTCGTGTGTTTTGTGCTATATATAGTCTTCAAGTATAGTGGAGAAAGCGGAAATAACGATCTTACATTTTCGATTTTATTCCATTTCTATCATTATCGGAAGTGGCGATTTCAAACGGCTAACACAGACGGATAATTACAATAGGTGAAAAGGCTTGTATATAATATTGGTCAGCATGGACCCGAGTTGTGCTCTGTTTAAGGCAACGTTTTGGATTATCTCTTTTTAATGTTTGAGATTGTGAGATCTGGCTACGTCAGTCGGAGATTCTTGACCATTTCATATAGGAGCCTAAAATCGCATAATATCTCTGCATAAATGTCTAATACGTGTGATGAATCCGAGGCGTATTCAGCAGGAGGTAATACGATGATATATCAACGTGTTCATTTACTGCAAATAGAATAGTGAAAGAGAAATACAAGATGTGTTTGTTCCGCATTGCCAAAATAGGTACTGATGAGTATTCTTCTACATCTTTCCTCTTCAATATATTCTCAGAACTTCAACTTCAATGTGCAACTATGTTAACCCAAATACGTTTAAGGATGGCAATATTATACCACGAGCTATTACCTACATTACAATCCAAAATCTACGTTTACTTATATGACTGATATCTCAGTCTGAAAGATGTTGGAAATGCGTCGAATAATGACGACGTGATATAATTAACGCTAATTAGCCTATATATGCGTAAACCTATTCTGAAGTTTCTGATATTTGTTCTTCTAAAATGTCCAGATCACTTCTCTTTGCAATTTCACCTCCTCCTATTAACATCATACCGTATGAATTGTTAACACTCATCTTGTTTCCACTCTTACTAGTGGAGTTAATTTCCTCACTTTTGGTATTAGCTTCTACGGTTACTGTTGTATCTCGTACTCCGTCGACGGAGTCGGTATTTTTCTTTTCTGGTTGCGCAACGGGGGTAACAGTTTGTGTTGATAGTGTCTTCACATCTCTATTTGATTTCTTAGGCTTCTTCTCTTCTGTAGTGTAGTTGCCAACCAACATATACCAAACAGCGAACACTCCGATAACTCCACCCACCAACTTGGTGGCCAGTTTCTTACCTTCGCCTTCGTCATCACGAATATTTGGTTGATACTTGTATTCTCTATAAATTCCCTTTCTTGGGCCGTTCTTGCCTAAATTTCTAGCATATAAGTCACGTCCAAAAGTGTCGATGTTTTGATTGATCTTTTGGTTATAAACGTACATTTTTTCAATTCTTTCACTTCTTTCTTGATGTTTTTTGGAGTCGAAATGTGGCACATCGTTGTATCTATATTGTTCATGGAAATGGAAGGAATTACTAGGTCTTTTGAAAAAACTGCTTGGGCTGGAGCTTCCTGGATCTCTTCTTCTTATACCCATGTGTAAATCATACTCATTTCTCTTCTTATCGTCTGATAGGATTTCATAACTCTTTTTAACTAGCAGATACTGATCAGCCTTTTTGCTCAATTCCTCGTCACTTAAGCCTTGTGACTTCAACATATCTGGATGCAATTTCAAGGAGATCTTCTTGAACTTGTTCTTGATTTCTGAAAGACTGGCGTCGAACGGCAATTTTAATCTCTCATAATGGTTTTCTTCGGCTAATTTCCGGGTACTCGTGTGGAAGAACCTCAGCGGCAGCTGCAGTGAGGCACGTCTGGCCAATGGGAGCATCTCTGGCTGTTGTGGATCGGGTGTGGGTGGTGGGGAGGAAGAGAAGGGCGCAAGAACGAAGACGGAGACACTGTCACGAAGTATATATACCCCATCTCCCATCTATCCGTCCTTCTCCACGGCCAGCAACGGTCACTGGCGAAAAATCGAGGAGCGCTGTGAGGGATTACGTAAGCGGGCCCCCCGGACGGGTCACACCGGTGCAAAACGACAATATCGGTCTAGCATTAACAAACATCTACACAAAACGGATATACAAAGAGGGGGTGTCTTCCCTCCGGGGTCATGACTCATCGTCACTGGTGAAGTAGCTGTCACTCGAGTAGAGGGAGGAGTCGTCGGCGTAGGAGGACGGGGTGCTCTTCATACTCCGGACGCTCCGCAGGCCCAGTTTGTCCTCGGATGTGTTCACCTTGCTGCCGACACCTCTCGATGCTCTGCTGGCCGACGTGAGCGTTCTGTGGATGGCCCCATTGTCCTCCGGGAGACTCCTCTGGATGTCCTCCAGGTTGTACATGCCTCCGTCGCCGTCGTTATCGCCGTTATCGTCATCAACGGCGCCCCCTCTCTCCTCTTCGGAACCCTCCCCATCGTCCTCCGCAACCGTTTCGTTGAAATCGAGTTCAATCCAGCCCGGCCATGCCAACTCGTCGATGATCAGGCCTCGGAATGCGCTCATCAAGAACTTCTCGATCTTACCGATGTTCCTCAACACCAACCCATTACCGTCCCCAAGGTCATCGTTGTTGGCAAACCCGGAGAGAAATTGCGATCCGGATCCTATATCTAAATCTTTGAAATTTCTGTACTCTTGTTGTGGTGGTTTCAGTAAGTTGTTGTCTTTCCATAATTCCGCACTTTCACTCACATTACCAATTTCTCCTTCAATCTTCATATCTTGTAAAATGTCGATTCTCTCTTTACCCTTGTTTCTTCGGTTCATAGAAGTGTTCATACTTGTCGTGGTCGATCTTCTGGAATCTTGGCGTGAATCATGGTTTATACTATCATCTTCAACATCCTCGTTATCATCGATGTCACACAAGAATGAGATGAATACTCGTTTGGATATACAGGCAACAACCATTAATGAATGGATCTTCAGATCGGTGATTTTTAATCTAACCGGCAGTCTAATGAAATTAGGTGCTGGATAATTCACTAATAAATCACAGACAATTTCAACATATAATTCAGAATCCCAATTCACATCCACTGAAAGTTGGATATCTAAACTTGTGTCTAGTTCATCTTCTTCGTTTTGGCTGTGGTTGATATTATTATTGTTGAATTCTTCACCGGAGGAAAATGAGCCATTGAAATTTGGATTACTGTGTGTATGGTGGTTATTACTTCCTTCGATGTCAGAATCTGTAATAGTTGTGTTTGCTCCTCCGTTAACCAGTCCGGAAAAGATCTTACCTTCTTCATTGGCGATGTTATTGTCATTTTGGAAATATTCACTTTCACTATCCATGCTACCACTGCCATTACTTGCATTGTTTGTCTGGTTGTTACTTCCGGCCATACCAAATCCACCTAATCCAACACCTGAATATCCTATCGTTGGAACATATCCTGAATTTGTTCTTGGTAGTAGTATAGAATTGGGGTTGTTCATAAAGGGGTGTGGAGATGGGGATCGTGATGGTACTTGGTTCTTCAGTATGGATATTCTATTCTTTTCCTTCGTTTTGGTAGTGGTTATATTTGTTGTAGTACTGTTATCGTCGTAAAAACTTGTATCTTCTCTTCCCTTCTTCACGCTAGGTTCATCATCTGACTCCTCCTCTTCTTCGTCCATAGCAGCGTAGAATTCATTGAATGGTATTCCAATGTCTCTGATGGTGATTTCTGGTGCAGCATTACCCAGTTTGAAGTCAACAACTTGTAAATTTGCTAAATAGTGTGGAAGCTCTAAAGTTGACAATTTCGAATTGAGAAACTCTTGAAATGACGACGCCAGTTGTTCGTCATTGCATATATTATCCCACTGGATGTCGAAAGACATTGTTTTGGTGTTTCTGTGGCCGTCTTCCTCAGTACGGGAGCTCTTATCCACTATCAACGTATCATAAAGTGAGAAGTTGTGAAGTTTTCCCCAAAAATTCCGTCGCATTTTCGACCTCGACTGATTTTCCCAATTTTTCAAATTTTGGCACTTTGCCATTCAGATTGAAGATTTGCCACTGATAAAGTCTACTTCTTCTTCGGAGTATCGAAAGG
>JAJMLU010000402.1:28619-48573 GCA_030569835.1 Pichia sp. NRRL Y-27261
TAGTAATATTAAAGGTAGATTATTTCAAACTTTAAGAGTCGATAGACTTAAGGGAGAACCAAGTTTGATTTGGTGTTTATTATACTTACCAAAATCAAACCAATTTGTTTCAGGTGATTCAACAGGTACAATTAAAATTTGGGATTTAAAACATTTAGCATTACAACAATCATTCCAAGTTCATGAAGCTGATGTTTTATGTTTAACAAAGGATGTCACCGGTGAAAAATTCTTCAGTGCAGGTGTTGATAGAAAGATCTTCAACTTCAACTATACTAAAATGTCAAAGAACAATTCTAAATGGATTAACTTGTCAAATAGATTATTACATGGTAATGATGTTAGAACAATGAATTGTTATCAATCAAAGAACTTAGATTTCTTAGTCAGTGGTGGTATCGAAAGAATCATGCTTATAAATACAACTGCAAACTTCCAAAGTTCTGTTTCGATCAAATTACCTTTAAATCCTTTAATTGAAAATGTTATAGTCAACGAAAAGAAAAGATTAGTCGTCATGTGGCAAAAGAATGAAATTAAAATTTGGAAATTAAAATTAGATCATACTAAAAAGTTAGTTGCCAAGCTTACATTATCCGATCCAGAAAATATAACAAATGTTGATATAACTTCAAATGGTGAATATTTAGTAGTTTCAAGATTATCTCTTGTTAAACTTTTCAGACTTGAAGAAGAATCAGAAAATAGACTCTTAGTCAAGAAGATTAATTCTGATATTTTATCTGCTATTGGTGCCAAACAATCCAAATTCGTCAATAGTGAAGATTTACTTTTAATATACACATCGGATAATGAAGTTTTAGGTTTCAAATTCGATCAACAATCCCCATCTGCTCCATTTGACGATTTCCAAGAACCAATAGATTATGATTTCCCTGAAGAGAATGATACTTTATCATCTGATTATTCATATTTGAACACTTATGTACACATTACAATTGATGAAAACAAATCCCTAGTTGCACTTTCTAAATATGATGGTACAATTGATATCTTAAATACTAAAACAAAAGAACTTACTACATTGATCAAACTTTCACCAATTGCAACATGTATATCATTCACATCCAATTCTACATTGATTGCAGTCACTTTAGACCATAAAATCCACGAATTTAACGTTTTAAACAACAAAAAGAATGGTCAAGTTTACACACCATGGTCAATGAAAAATTTCAATTCAATGCCAGCAAATTTCCAATCATTCTCTGGTTATGCATTTGGTACATTTGAATGTTTAGGCCGTGTTTATATTTATGGTGTTGATTGGTTCTGTTTCTTTGATCTCAATTACGATTTACCAGAACTCGTTAAGTCTGCTGATAATAAAAAGCGTTCAAGAAATGGCAGCCAAGTACCAAATGGATCTCCAGTTAAAGAACAACCACAACAAAATACAGAAGAAAACAAATGTTTCTGGATGACCAAGAATTATTCAGATATACTCTTTGCTGGTAAATTGAACGATTCAGAGTTAGTCGTCGTGGAGAGACACCTTGAAGATATACCGAATCCACCTGCATTCAAGGTGAACAAAATTTCACTTTAGAAATGATTATAGAAGACATTTGTTTTTTTAAATAAAACCTATATAGGAATGTAATCAACTACTGTAATAAAAACAAAAAAGCAAGTAAAGAAAAAGCACTTAAAAAAACATAAAAAGAATCAACAATCGGTAGGATTCATTGTAGGGAAAATCCGACCACCTTGGAAGAATATATGAGCTGCAGCTCCCTCACCAATCAAACTTTTAGCAACTGGTCTTTTATCAACAGGAACATTGTCCATATTACCCACCCTTTCTCTTGGGTCTGGATTATACTCCTTGTTACCACCGAACTCAGATCTGTAACGTTTATAGACATCTTGGTTCAGTTTGTAAATATCAAATGACATGAAATACAGTCCATCCTTTGGATCTAAACAATATTTTCTAAAATATGATAAATGTCTCAGAAGTTGAAATTTGCATTTTTCAATAACATCGGAGGGTCCTTCCTTTTCAAATGTTGAGATGTAATCTGCAACACCTTCGAATAACAATTGATTGAAATAACTAACACCGTGTAGATATCTTTTTGCATTATCAGGATAATCACGATCAAACAATGTCTTGCCTGGATTGATACAGCCATCGACCAACTTAGTAGCCTTTTCTTTCCATTCTGGGTTGTGGTCATATTTATACAATAAACAAATAGCACTCAAGGTTGCACCTTGATTATAACTGTATTTGGTAGTGTTAATTGTTGTATTATCATAACCGACACCATCCATGATGACGTTATCGCTTGTATCGAGCATCTTTTCCCAAATGAAGTTGATACAGATCTTAGAGAACTCATAGAGTTTCTGTTCTTCCTCTCTACTTTCAGCATACTTGATCATTCTCATTGCACCGATTGCAGAAACACAATTTGAAATCGAACTCATATAAGTTTTGGAAATATGCCATAATAAACCTTTGATATGGAACATATTGTGTTCGACAATCCCTGTCATTAAGAATTTCATGATTTCTTTGGACATACTCAAATAGTTTCTGTTTCCCGTTGCTTCGTATAATTCGATCAAAGCCCTTAATAAATGCGCATTATCATCAAAACAGATGTCGTCATCTCCTGAATTAATACCACCATGATAATCGACCGAATATGCACCACGCTTCGGATTTCTGTACTTCAAAGTTGATTTAACCGCCTTATCGACAATAGGCATAGTCAGATCTCTGTAGACAGATGCAGAATCAGCAATCGCATGCAAAGCAACGGCTTGTGCATAACATGAAAATGCATTTCCGTGAGACTCGTGACATGGGACCTGTGTGGTGAAACTCTCGATGGATGGGTTCCAAAAGGCGTACCACATCTTCTGACAGGCATTGAAGCCCTCTAGGTTGTTATCGAAGGACATCGTTGCTGACTGGATGGTCTCTTTCCAGGCTCAAGAAGAAGAAACCCAGCATCTCAAGCCCACACCGATGCCTGTACCTTCTTTCTTCCTTCTCCTCCCTGGCTGGAGCCTCGATCAAAAAAATCCCCAGCCCGGCAAGTCCGCACCGGAGAAATTGCAGGCTCTTCCGGGTTATTGCCAGAAGGGTGGAGTAACGTGGTGTATTTCTGGCAACCGTGATCTATCTCGATGGCCACGGGTGTTGGTTTTTCCGTGTAACTGCATTCCTGGGCTCCGGAGAAGACATGGATCCACATCCACCACCAACAAAGATGTCCATCCTCAAGGTGATCCTAGTCGACACAAACCCGCTCTTGATCAAGGCATGGAACAGCCAGCTGGCCTCGGTCAAGCAGTACTCCAAAATGAAGTATCCATCAACTCTGAATATAGAAACACACCATGGATACCTAACTTCATTGCCTGTCGAAACGCAGAAAAGAACAGCCATTGTTTCTCCTGCCAACTCAATTGGTGGCATGGGTGGAGGATTTGACGAGTCGTTGTGTGAACTATTCTCACCAATAGAGAACAAACCCGGGGAAATCTACAATCCAGTGGAATCGTGGATTAGACAATATCTACATCATGGATACACGCCATTAGGCACAGCTCATGTTATTGAGTTTTACAATTTCCCCAAATTCAAACTATCCAAGGCATGGCAGAATCTACATGCCAACTCAATCGTCGTACTACCAACAATGAGAACACCACGTCCTATTTATACAATCAGAGAGACTGATTCACCAGATACTATTGATCTCAGAAATGAACATGTCGTTAAGTTTGTCTTCGATTGTATCTGGGAATCATTATGTGCAGTCAATAGACACAATGAAAGAATAGTGGCGGTCAAAAGAGCCACACAACTAAATACAATCGATTCAGACGATGATTTTCAAGGAACGGTGGACACATTGGTTATTTCTGGGTTAGGTACAGGGTACGGTAATTTACCAATTGAGCTAGTTGCAAAGGGAATGATTGGCGCATTATCAATTTGGGGAATCGATCTAGAGGTGAATACCAAGGCCACGATAGATCGAGGCATCATGTGTTTGTCGTTCCTGGGCGAAGATTATACATTATTTCACAACGCCGACATAACGAAGAGTAAAAACCTCATGTTTGGCAAAGATTACAAAAAGTTCGATATTTTGAGAAACGACGTTGGCAAATTCTATCAATTACTTTCTGATACAGCAACAGATTAATCAGTTAGATAACTTTATAAAGATAAAAACTATAAACATCGGGTTAGATATAGTTAAATAAACTGTGTAAAAAGATGAATCCAGATATAATGAGAAAATAACATGTGTTTGTGAATAGATGGAATAAAAAAAAGAGAAAGTCATGTAAAAGAGCAGGTATAATGTAAGAGAAAAAGATTGGGGATCATTTATAACTAATGGTCCCTTTGGTTCCACTTAGAATGGATTTGACTGATAATGTACCGACAATAACAACCACAACGATGAGGGCTAAGAAGAAGGTGAATCCCACAAATACCAACTTATATTCACCCCGGGATATACCACCTTCATCCTTGTTAGCTTCTAGATCAGTTTCGTGTTTAATAAACAATCCTTTGAATAGACCATAGAGGAAGTTGGGTAGGGAGATGATGAATAAGATGCAGAGACAGACTACACCGACTTGTAGAATCATTGCCTTAATGATAGCAATGCTGTGCTGATGGTGTGTGAGAGAGAGAAGGCCTTTGCCAAGGAACCTCGAAGACAAACAAGGAACAAACGGGCATCTTTATCGGTGCATCCATTTATCAACTCCGAGCTCACGTCAAAATCCAATTCGCCCGGCCTTACGTAAGCCGCCGCGTCGATCGACGCGGACACAACAAAAGTTTGCCCGAGGCCCCGGCCAGATTTTTGGGCCTCCGAAGATCGTATCATCTTCCCACAACCAGCACGGAAGGAGATCTGTTGTGTTTTGGGTTAGTTATCACCTCACCACAAGCCATCAAATTTTGGGTACATGTTCAACATTATCTTGATCGACTCAGTACTGTCAGAATTCTCAGCCCATCAAACAAGAAGCTTGCCGGTCTCCCCATTTTCGTAGAGTAATCTTTCGACATTGGCGGTTTCAATGACATTTTGTCTACGTTGTAAACGTGTCAAGCCCCCACCGTTCTTACATTTGTTCTTGTGCTTAAGACAATGTCTGAGATAACCGAGGAATCTGTTTCCAACAATTTGTGAACCCGTAGGATCCTTGATCTTGATTAAATCTTCACATTCTTGACAATGGGCATAGTACTTCTTCTTGCCATCGACAACAATCAAATCAGGGATTGGATGTTCACTACCATCAGAATAGACACCATGGTGTTTTGTGATATGATGTAAATAATCAGAATCGTTTCTACCATAAAAAAAATCATCAAATTGGTTGACTTTGCTGTAATGAACAGGACAATAAGGACATAATGCTTCAATGTAGTATAATGAGTCATCCTTACTCTTCCCTTTGATTCTGCGTTCACTTCTTTCTCTGATTTCTAACTTGGTTAAGATTCTACCATCTTTGCGCTTTTCACGAATGATGAATGGCTCGTAGAAGTTACCAACTTGATCACAGTATCTTAATGGTAATTTAGTAATATTCAAACAGAAATGTGGTTGATCATTGGCATTATCGTAATAAACCCAACCGTCATCAATACCAAAACTTCTTTGATAAGCAGTGATCGATTCAGACGAAACAAATCTATTTGGCATCAGGTACATCATGTAATTGACCTTCCATTCAGCTTCAGGAACAATCTTGAATTCTCTGTGACCAATAATAACGGTGCTCGAACCAAATTGATATTTGATATCTCTACCATAAGTTTTGAATTTATGGCTATTGATAACATCGATTGTTTTAACATAATTTTGAGCCCTGTAAATACTTTGATTTGGGTATTGAATTCCGACCCTCTTGCCCCTTTTAGCGGAGTCATCAGGAGAATAGGATCTTCTGATTTCCTTGACTTCTTGAACATCGTCATCATCTTCATCATCCTCGTCTTCTGCTTCTTCGTAGTCTTCATCGTCACACAAATCGATTTCAATTTCACGATTATTGATACGGATGACTGGATTGACAGAGGTACCAACTTGAGAATGATGGTAAACATGAGTGTCATGTGAAACATTCGACGATTCACTTGATGGTGGGGTTGGTAATTGTGGTTTCATATGACGGGTTGGATTGATGTTGACTGCACCATCGTTAACATTTTGTTGATTATTGTTTTGAGATAACAACAGGTCGAGTTCGTTATCATAAGGATTAAAAGTATGAGATTGGAACAATACATTGTTTGACATAATCATTGTGACCATTGTATTATTATCGTGCAATTGATCTGGAGATAATGATGAAGCAGCGGTTGATAAATGGGATGGATTGACAGTACTTGAATTGATATCTGTTTGATTGTCAAGATCGTTAGAACTACCTTCAATTGGATCTTCATCATTCATAACGTTCGAATCGATCCAATTTTGTAAATCCAATTGATCATCATCTGTAAAGTTAATAGTTACATTCAAATCAGTGTCATCACTCCAAAGTTCGCTTTCTTCGTCTTTAAACTTTTCAAGAATTTCATCAACGATTGATGATGTTTCTTGTTCACTTAGTTTCATTTGTGATTTCTTATTTTTGCTTGTATCTTTAAACATCATTTTCAATGAGTGAATGGCTATGCCAAAGAGAAAAGTATAAACCAAGAGTCTAAAAGAACAGAAAGAATTGACAAGAAGAATAAATATGAAGAGCACGAACATGTGCCGAAACATAACACGAAGATTTTGGTGCTGTCCTAACGTATACTGATTTTACAAAATCACAACGATGCTCTGTGATGTAAGTTCTGTAAATTCAAAAAAAAGTGTGGAGTGGATCCTTCACATCCGCACATCCACATACAAATTTACCCTATAGAGTAACTCATTATAGCCTTAGAAACAGCATAAAATCATGTTGCCAAAACGAATATCGAATTTTGAGCCTCTAGATGACTTATAGTCTAAGCCCATTTACGAGACTTTGCAAATGTACAAAATTGTTCTGTCAACATCCTAATTAGGCAATATACCCTTTCCCCACCTAACATATTTTTTTTCCGTGACTGGGATGGTTTACGAAATACGAGAAAAAAATTACGTGTTTTGTGGCTTTTTATCGTGGTGACAGAACGTCAACTCCGAGCTCCGAGCGTTGCGGTATTACCTAATTACTCCGAGTATAAGCGGGGTCAGGATTTGTTCTGCGCGTGCGGGCTGTCGCCTGTCTAGACGCATATTTGGGTCTGTTCTTTTTGGGTTTGGACGTTGGCTCTGGGGTTGGCAGAAAACAGGGGGTTACGATAAGATTAGATTCGATTGACACGTTTATAAAAAAAGCAAGTAAGTTAAAGAATGAATGGAGTGATCGATGAGATAGGTATATTCTGAGATAAGAAAATTTACAACAACCATCCACGTTTTTCGACATCTTTGTAGTATGGCATACTTTCTGCTGAACCCTTACCTTTAATTGTTTCAGCTGAAGCTTTTGTTGCGAATTTAATTGCGGATTCTAATGATTCATTTCTGTAAATACAGGTCACCATTGCCCCAAAGAATGTATCACCTGCACCTGTGGTATCGACGATTTCGTCAGAGTCGACATCTTCAGATGGAATGTAAGAAAATGAGAACTTACCAACATCAGAATATAAAACCCCTGCGCTACCTAAAGTAACTATAATTGCAGGTTTTGTTAATAGCGACCTTAATTTTGTTAAATTTCTTATATTTTCATCGACAATTGAAGAGTTTTCCGAGTTTGGCTCAAAGTTGGAGATATTTTTCAACATCGATAATGGATCTCTTGAAGGATCGGAATGGAAGTTATCGACTATACCTTTGAGTTCATGTTCATTGACAATTATATAATGTGATTGGTGTAATGCGGTTGAAAATGATTCATTATAGCCTTCTTTTGTGACTGGTAATGGGGATGGATTGTAAAAGATTTTCACGTTTGTAAAGTTAGTTGAGATGTGGTTGATAATGAAATAAGGATCTGGGATTTCATTTTGTAAAACCGCAAAGTAGGTTGTATCTTCTGGATTCAACGTTGTTGATAATGGGGTTAAGAACGGATTCGATGGTCTTGAGAATGATCCCTGTCTGCTCTTGTTAACCACTTGTAAATACGATTGACAAGGATTCAAAGAAGTCGTTGAGGAATGTGCAGAAGAACCGCCGAGGGAAAAAGAAACATTGGTCAAACGCTGTTGAGCTGTTAAGTTCAAACTTGAAGAACTTCCATTCAATTGATTACTTGGGATTGGAGCCTTTGAAGCGAGGGCGATTGCAGCATTATGCAAATCGACCGAAGAAGGTTTTGGGGATGGATAAGTAAGGGTTTCCATTTTTGGGATTGAGGCATGAGCGTGTAATTCTGAAGGTAAATTGGCGTTATTTTCGTAAGAATTTGTAATTTTGGAGGACATAATATTTTCTGTTGAATGGGAATGAAGGGAGGAACCATTTAAAAGTTGATCGTAAGAGGATTTGTCGTTATTATTGTTGTAAAATGTCGTTGAAGATGAGTTCAAAGGAGAGGCCGTTGAAGTTGTTATAGGATTTGTAAAACTTGCAGTTGAAGAAGAACCATGAATGATTGAGCCATTTTTGTTGACTAAACCTGTTGGACTCGTAGCATTTGAAGGTGACGAGACATCCACGGTGACTACATTGTTTGAAGGAGAGAAGTAATTATTCAAGTCATCTGCTGTTGGTTTCAAGTATTGATTAGCACCTGGGACGACGATGATTCTATTTTCGCCTGTGGCGTCGTCGATAACGACGATAGTGGCGGTACCAGTTGAAATGTTATCAATTTTTCTGATTTGATTTGTACTGACGTTGTTTGATGTGAGAAAGTCGATGAAATCCTTTGAATCTTCAGCCCCGACGGCACCGAATAATTTAACAGAGAACTTATCATTTGGGGATTTTAATTTTGCAACGGCAATAGCTTCGTTGAAACCTTTACCACCCAAATGGCGTTCAAAGGAAACACCATGAACGGTTTCACCTGGGCCAGGGAATTTCTTTGTGTAGGTGACTAGATCTTGATTGACGGAACCAAAGACAGTGATCGGCATTGTTTGACGGGTGTGGTGGTTGTGGAGGGAGGAAAATGAGATATAAAGCGTAGGAGACGGTGGGGGCAGGGGAAGAGGGGAGTGAAATGTGGAATGAAAGAAGAGAGACAGATGGCAGTAGAGACTGTTTCTGGAGAGATTAGAGAGGGGGTTGTGCAGTGGCCAGCTGGTGTATGTCGAACTGGTATCAGTGGATGTCATAGTTGCCTCCGTTTACGTCATGTGGAGGCGGTGGGAAGTGGGAAGTGGGAAGTGGTGGTGTGGTGCCATGCCGGTCACGTGACTTGTAGATCACGTGACAGTCACGTGACCACCCAACGAGGCCGCCCTGACCAGTCCCCGCCTACGCGTCCCAGCGGCCGCCAAAACCGCCAGAACCGCCAAAACTGCCAAAATTCGCTGGTTAGTCCGAGCTCCCAGTTCTTTTCTCTTTTCTCTTTTCCCAGCGCTCTTCGCTCTTCCCAGCATTAATTTGTTGGGCCGATAGCGTGGCATAATGGGATCACCGGCCAGGCAGTGGCAGTGGGGGCAGAGAGCAGAGACGTCTGTCTCAGATGCTCAGCTCATTTGATTTGGCTTCTTAAATATTTCACTGCTTCCTCTTCTTGCCCTTCTCCCCCCTTCTTCTCTACATCCCCCCATCCGCCTCTCATCTCTCTTGCTCTCTCTCCCCTCCACAATCAACAACGATGGATTCATTAGATATCACAGAGGCTAACGCTGTCGCCGCAGGTACTAACAAGACTCAAAAGAGAATCGTCGCTTCCGGTATTGGTGGTCGTCTGATGGGTACTAAGGCAATGACAACTGTCACCGCTGCCGAATTGGCAAAGGACAGTGTCGCCGAAGTCTTGAAAAGAGATAAGGAACTACGTGTCAAGTATGAAAAGGAAAAACACATCTCAGAACAAGAATGGACTAGGGAAAATTGGCATCAACATATTAACTGGCTTAACGTTATGTTAGTTTTATTATTCCCTTTCATTGCAATGGTTTCAGCTTTCTGGGTTAAACCAACCATCCAAACCATCGGCTTATCACTTGCCCTTTTCTGTCTCTCTGGTATTTCAATTACTGGTGGTTACCACAGATTATGGTCTCACAGAGCTTACGATGCAAGAGATCCACTTAAAATCTTTTTCGCTTTATTCGGTGCTTCTGCTATTGAAGGTTCAATCAAATGGTGGGGTCACTCTCACAGAATCCACCACAGATACACAGACACCGACAGAGACCCATACGACGCTAGAAAGGGTTTCTGGTACTCCCATCTGGGTTGGATGTTATTAGTCCCAAACCCAAAATACAAGGCTAGAGCTGACATCTCCGATTTAGTCGATGATTGGATCGTTAGAGTTCAGCACAGACACTACTTATCCATCATGGTTTTCATGGCCATCATCTTCCCTGCTTTAATCTCCAAATACTTCTTCAATGACTTTTGGGGTGGTTTAATCTATGCAGGTTTCATCAAATCTTTTGCCATTCAACAAGCAACTTTCTGTGTTAACTCTTTAGCTCATTGGATCGGTGAACAACCTTTCGACGACAGAAGAACCCCAAGAGATCACTTCTTGACCGCTTTGGTCACCTTTGGTGAAGGTTACCACAATTTCCACCATGAATTCCCTTCAGATTACAGAAACGCTCTTAAGTGGTACCAATACGACCCAACCAAGCTCCTCATTTGGACTTGTTCAAAGGTTGGTCTTGCATACAACTTGAAGAAGTTCTCTCAAAATGCTATCGACCAAGGTATTTTACAACAAAAGCAAAAGAAGTTAGATGAAATGAGATCTCAATTAAACTGGGGTCCACAAATCGCCGATTTACCAATCTGGTCCAAGGACGAATTCAATGAAGAAGCTGCTAAGAAGAAGGGTTTAGTCATCATCTCAGGTATCGTTCACGATTGTGCTTCTTTCTTAACCGAACACCCAGGTGGACAAGCCTTAGTTCGTACTTCTTATGGTAAGGATGCAACCGTTGCCTTCAATGGTGGTGTCTACGCTCACTCTAATGCCGCTCATAACTTATTAGCAACCTTGAGAGTTGCCGTCATTAAGGATTCTGGTGCCGTCGGTAACACTTACAGCAGACAATTGGAATATTTAGCAAAGGCTGAAAATGAATCTCTTGATAAGAGTAAGAAGAAGGCTATCTAATTCTCTAACAAGATTAATAATAATCATAATAATATCAAAACCAATCATTCTTTATCGAATCATTATTAATTCACATTTCTTACAAACAAAACCTTTTCTATTACACGAAATATCTAGTCAATAACTTTCAAATCGTTGAATTATTACTAACTATTACCAAATTATTACAAATTTCACTATTTTTCTTATCATTCTTTCTTTATATCTTGTTTTTGCCTTTTTGTTACACATATATACAGCCACTCCTGACACCCTTACCTCTATCTATAGTTTGTTATAAACTTAAATAAAGCGTATACTTCGATGAATCATGATTATCTCCTATAATTCGTACTCTATCCCTTTTAACCCTTGCATGGAAAAATCTTTCCACCAACTCCGACACCCAACAAAAATGCCGAGAGCGAAGATTTTTTTTCTTTTTTCGGGCGGCGTCGATCGTCCATATCTGCTTACGTAACGCGCCGATCGACGTTTTGCTTTGTGATGCTTTTTCCATTTTTGGACACTCTGTTTTCGTTTCAGTACCATCGATCTGAAGATTGAAATGGAGACTGTAGTGTGCATCCAAGGGCTACACGTACGGTTTACATCCACAGAGCTATACACACCACAACAGAAACACGCAATGGCGAACATAGATAGATGCTATTATCGTACTACCACAGTCGATCCAGAAACGACACTACCATTATACGTTTTGGATTCGACATTCATACCATCTTCGATTTTCACTTCGACTGATCTTGAATCGCAACCAAAGTTACAAAGCTTTGTTAATCAAATCATCGATAAAATCCCAGAAGAAAACCATGCTTTGATCTTATTCACTAATGGATTTTATCAATCTTCTCCTACTGATAATCGTGGTGATAAATCCAGATCATCATCAATATCTTCTGCATCCGCTACATCCAATGCTTCAATAACTGATTTAAAGCTACCTATTAATATCATTAAGATCCTCAAATTGATACCTGCCGAAAAGAAGAAGTTTCTTAATAAGATTTACATAGTCCATAGTACATGGTTACTTAAATCAATTGTTGATTTATTTAATAAGTTTTACTCTTTAAATTCTTCATCACATCCAACAATCTTAAATTGTGATAATTTAACAACTTTAGCACACTACATAGACATTACAAAGGTGCCTATATCGTTGCACACATACCTCATCGATAAGATCCAATATAAGAATAAACAAATCATTCTAAATAGACACTTGATTCCAATTTATGGACGCCCATTAACGATTTACTCACTACATAATTCATTATTATCATCGAACAATAACTTGTTACCATTAACACAATTTTCAAGAATATTTAACAACTTGATTGCATATTTATCAAACAAGGACTTAGATATTCAACTCTCTGCAAACGATTGGAAAACTATAATTAGATGTTCGGCGTTATCAAACGAAACCAAAATTTCAATCGATATTTTGTCAGATTGTCTCAAAAGGGATCAATTACTCATTCTATCCGATTATTCATTCTTAGAACATTATATGATCTTAGTCAAATTCATGCTAAAGCTTTCAAATTCGAAAAACCCACTCATTCCATTAGAAATACTGATTTCTCATCATATAAACTTCGATGATAGCGACGATGTGAACAACTTCTTGAATAAAGTGTTGATATACAGACACCCATTAATCGACATGCACTCCCCAGCACCAGCATCACAATCTTCATCCACTGAAGAAAATGAAAATGAAATCGACAGTTATGATAATTCTTACATCCTTATCAAAATCTTCAAATTGTTTAGATTCTTATTGAGTAAATTAGAACGAGAGACTTCAATTTTAGAACCAAACGCTAAGAATCAAACTAAATCCATCGAAAGACAATCTCTTCGTTTAATACTCGCATTTACAAAGATCTTATATTCCGATATTTCTGAATCCACAACACAAGAAGAAGACGATTTAGGATTCGATAATTTATTCAAATTAATTCGTGCCGTTATGCAAGATTTTGATACATTGACGATTTTAGGAACTGTATATACATTAGATGATTTTAACAATCATATCAGTTTTGATGATTTTTTAGCATATGAAACTTTCAAGAATAAACAATTGGGAGTACAAGATGTTCTAGAATCAAAGATAATAGCTTCTCATAAGGACGAAACAAACGCTTCAACACCTAACTCACCAAGAGAGCCTCCATCCCCTGTTAAAGTGAAGGAAAAGATAGATGTCGATCTCAATGAATCGAATATACCCTCATTACCACCTATTCCTAGAAAAACACAATTATTACACGTTGAAAGATTCGACGAGTCAAGATCCGAGTCTACAGGTTCGGTAAATTCATCTGTTTCTTCTAATTCACTTATGGAAACAAACGCAAATACTGTCATCCCAATAACTAAATCGGAGATAGATATGCTAGCCAACTCAACTGAGAGTTTGGGATTAGACGACGATTCAACAGAAGAAGATCCTATTATACATAATGACTATGATCCAGGAAACGTATTCCAAACTCCAAGGAAGGTGATCCAAAGAGAAGATTCTTCGGATTCAGAGACATTGAATGATATGGTTAGTGATTTGCTAACCCCAACTAAACCGACCCATTCTAAAACACAATCTATCTCGTCGATCTCTGATACGTTGTTATCGCCATCACCAAGAAAACAACCACCTCCACGTCCAACATCCATAAAGCCTGCATTTTTAGAAAGCATTTTACCTGCGAAGAACACAAATCTAAGAAAATACACAGAAAAAGATCTTGAAGTCCAACAACAGGTTGAAAAGATCAAACAAGCTGCGATTTTGAAGGAACAGCACGCTAAAGAGGTGGAAAAGGGTGTTAGAAGAGGAGAACGCAAAGTGAGTCGTCTTGCTAGATTATATGAAGAAAAATACATGGCGGATGAATAAAGTTTGTATTTCATTAGATAACTCATATGTAATCGTATTTACCAAAAAGTTGACGAGGAGAGACATTGAAATAATCTCTCTTAATTAATTGTAATAAGTCGAAGCCCAAAACATTATCAGTTTGATATTTGATATTTCAATCTGATAATGTTTTTGGCTTCAACTTATTTCAATTAATTAAGAGAATTCACTGATACCGTAAAAATATGCTGTTTTGTTTAATGTTAAAAAAATCTATATAGTACTTCTGTAGAATGTATTGGGATTGTCTGTTAATTATAGTCTATTTCTTTGGTAATGAATTATTAAATTCTCTAACGATAATTTCACAAGTAACTTCTTTACAAAGTGATTTTTTATTACCATTTGGAACTTGTTTTAAGAATTCCAAACCTGAAGATCTTTCTAATGATTCGACTGGGACTTCAAAAGTTCTTAATGGAGTTTCATTTGGAATGATTGCATTTGGCATAACGAATGCGGCAATTGCTAAATCTTGAGATGTTTGAGCTCTCTTTTTGCTTTTTTCTGCAACAATCAATTTGAAAAAATGGGTTGGAACTGCAATGTTTGGCGGATTACCAATAACTTCGTAAGTAACTCTAAATTTTCCATCATCACATTTCTTTGGTAAGTATAATGGACCAGTGACGATTCTAACAGAGTTATATTCTTGTGTTAAACGACGTGCGAAATCTTCAAAATGAGCCCAGTAATCTCTGTTAAAACCTGCACCGACTTGTGGGGACATATTGGTCAAATAGAAAGTTTCATCCATTGCAGTTTGAGAAAATTTAGCATTTGCAGCTGGTGCTTGATGTCCTCTATCATAACCAGATCTAAAATAATCCTTTAATCTTGCACGGAATTTATCAGGAACGGCTTCATCTTCCTTGAAAACGGAATTCTTTCTATCACCGTTTGAACCTGTTTTACTGATAGATTCAGGTGTGATATGTTCAACGACATAATATGGATTTCTAGTTTGTCTATCAAAAACACTAACAAATTCTTGATGAGTTGCCATATCATGAACTGGACCTGGAAAACCATATTTGAAGAATTCTGATGGATTGACAACTTGACCAGAAGGTTGAGCAGAAACGTTAGAGTTACCGTTACCCTTTCCATTGTTTGGTAAACCTGCTGGAACACCACCAAATGGAGAACCTGATGGAGCTGAAGGTGCTGGTGCTGATGGAGTTGAAGATGATGAACCCCAAAAGAAAAGTGCTGCACCGGATAATGTCAGTGCTGGAAGAGTTATGCTTTGCTTGAACATGGTGTATGTAGCTTGTGTGTCCGGTGGTGTGCAGTTTGCAAAGATCTCAAGAAGAAGAACCGATGAAGAAAAGACAATAAAGGTGAAAATCGATATTTTTCTGAATCGATGGTGTTTTGGCATTTTTAAGGGGGTTTATTTTGATGAGGTTCAACTAACCGACAAATTGATACTCTAGTATTAGGAATTACAGCAAGATTCTGTGTAAGAGACAATATTACGAGATTAAGTTACAGTTTGATGTGTTGTGTTTTGAACAGAGTAGGATGGACCGGAAACTGACTGTCTGCGGAATAATCTAAGAAAAACGGTTGTTTTCTTCTCAAGATAACTGCTAGGCTCCTAACAAACACTACAATCTCCCATTGTTGTTGTGGAGAAATGTGATCTGTCATATTTGGACGGATCTGTCACAAACACGCCCAGAAGTAGAAGGAGATTCAAGTCCAATTGGAACGTCCAACTCCCCACAGTGAAAAGTCGCTGAACTTTGAAATTTGAAATTTGATTTTTTTTTGAACATGAATTTTGAATTTTCATTTTATTTGAATTTTCGATATATCTTCTTACTCTTAGTGTCTTGATTGGTCGTTGGACTGGATACCATCTAATATCAAATACATAACACGACACAGGGACAACCCCAACATGTTCCGACTGAGCACAATACGAAACATACGGGGGTTTGCAACGAGAACGGCCCCCGTGGGGAAATCCTCTAATGCAAACAAGATACAAACGAGGAGAAGAACTCCAACGGCACCAACGTCAATTTATGTCTTACAGAAGCTAATTAACTCGGATGCAATAGAAACAGATAGCATACAGAAAATATACGATACTATGAATTTGGAATTGTTTATGCAAAATGTAACAATTGGACTTGTAAATAACAAAGGAAAAAATATCGACAAATTAATAGATTTCACCATCAGTAAACTTAATGAAGTTTCTAAGTTTGAAATAGATTACACTACCCATCTGCCTCTAATATACACGGAAAAGGGACATGACAGGACATTTAACTTACTTTATTTGATTTTCCAATTATCATTACACAGAAATTTACCTTCAATAGCTTTTACAGTACTTACGAATATTGTCAATAAGTGCATTTATGAAAATAACGAAAATGCCGATGAATTGGTTAATACTTTTCTAACACACAAGAACCTTTCCATGATGATAGATCTACTCTGTATCAACCAGACACAACACAGAAATATAGAAGATATTGATAATATTATCAACTTAGTATCGAAATACAGAACATTAGCACAGAAACATAATTATGAACCTTATGAATTCACAGATGCACAAATAAAATCCATCCTTGATAAAGCATCATGCACGTTATTGAAAACTCCAAATATGACGGAATGTAAGCCTTATGTGACTTTAGAATTGTTAATCAGAGAGTTTGGTTCAATTATAAGTAAAAGAGTTTCATACTCAATCTCATACTATAAGAAAGACACAACCAATACTGAATCCGATGAAAATGACATTGAAGAAGAATGCTTATCTGTTCAAGAATTATTAGATAGGCAAATACTATCTAAATATCTTCAATTTTGTTATCTTTTGATTCATGATAGATGTCAAAATAACGACCCAATTTTAATTTTCAATGTTTGGACAATAATAAAACCATTCCACAACAAACTCTATAATGCAACAATCAACTCAGAGACAAACAATCTTTCTAATAATTTCTATTACTACCAAACCTTAGCAAAAATGATAACCATATTTAGTAAGAATAGAAGATACAGGAAATTGATCAATGAAATAATTTTTGATCTACCATTAGATTCTGTTAAGATATGTCCTGAATTGATGACTTCTATTTTATACCATTGTGGTAGAACTCAAAACGATTCACTTGGGTCGATAGTTGGATCAAGATATGATGATGATACCACCAGCCTTCAGTCATTATTTGGAGAATCTGGGAATTTAAGTATTCTTGGTACTGGTGAGAAATTCACACCAGGTCAAGTTCATGCATTTTTAGCATACAACTTAAGACTGGGAAATAAGAAAAGAGCATTAGAAATTATCGAGTATCTCAAATACAAGTTGATCGGATTTACAGCAATAGATTTCAATGAAGTTATAAGAAGCATTTTGTACAGTGATTACATGAAATTAAAAGACAAGGATTCCGATTCAAATGATGATATTGCTTGGAATATGATTGCGACAAACAAGAATACAGAGCGTAAAGACTTAAATAAATATGCATTCACCACATATCTTGATTATATGGTTAACCATATGAAGATGAAACAACTTAATTTATCAAGAGTGGATGAAATTTATCAAAGTATGAATCACGAGTTTGGTCGACATGACGTCAAATACTGGAATTACTTTTACATGTGTTATTTCAAATACTTGACCAGAAAGTTTCCATTGAAGGTTGCTAAAACAGTTTATGAAAACAACACCAGAGAGATCTCAAAAGCACCTGGTTTCCAAAAGATTGGAGACTATGGATATGATTCCAATCCATTTAATGAAAGATATAACGATGTCAGACTTCCGATGAATGACAACTTGAGGGTGCTAGTTATCAGGGATATATACCAAAGAAGTGATGGATATTTCAAGAGAGCTAAAGAATTACATAGTACAGATTTAGAAGAAGCTCAAAAGCAATATATCGAAATTTCACAATGGGTATACGGCGAGTTGATGGGTATGACTAGCCTGAGAAAATCCAACAAAAACCTTGTACATAGTTCTATTGTCGTTGATTTGGCAAAGACGATAGATAAAAAGTCCCGTCAATTGGGATTCCAATTGACCTCAGAGCAAAAGAACGATAAGAAACAGAAAGAAGCCATTTCCGATGCCGAGAGAAAATACCGGATCAGAAGTGGTGAAAAAATCGCCATTGATGATGTCTCTGTGGATGACGACTTCGAATGCTCGTTGGCAGCAGCTTCGACCACATGGAAACGTGTCCTTAGATAGCCTTTATAGACTGTAGATAGATAGATAGCCGTTAATACAACTAACGTGTCCGAATACTATTCCATTCCACACTTTGGAAGTTACCCGGGCGGGATTTTGGCAGCGTGCTTACGTCAGCGGCGATGGTGAATTTCGCATTTATTTCGAATTTTTCCCATTTTTTTTTCTCACAAAAAATTTTTCAATTTCAAATTTTCTGGATTTTGTTTCTTTGCTTTCAGGTTTGGATTCTCTAGGAGGTCGTTTGTCTGGTCCATCTATTTCTGTTTTCTGGAATACAAGCACAGTCACTACAACACACACAGCAACCATGTCCTACGTCTTGACTGAAACCGCAGCCGGTTATGCCCTTCTCAAGGCTTCCGACAAGAAGATCTACAAGTCCACCACTTTACAAGCAGATCTTGACACTGCTGAAAAAGTTTTATCACAATTCAAGATTAAGGCTTTCTCTAAGTTCTCAAGTGCAGCAAATGCTTTAGAAGAAGCCAACTTAATTAACGATGGTAAAGTTTCTGACCAATTGAAGAAATTATTAGAAGAAGCAAAGCCAGATAAGAAGACTACCCTTATAGTTGATGATACTAAATTAGCAAACTCTATTAACAAGTTAGGCTTAAGTTACTCCGTTGTTTCTGATGCTGCAAGTTTAGATATTTACAGAGCTATCAGAGAATACTTACCAGAATTATTACCAGGTATGACCGACAAAGATTTATCCACCATGTCCTTAGGTTTAGCTCACTCTATTGGTAGATTCAAGTTAAAATTCTCTCCAGATAAGGTTGATGTTATGATCATTCAAGCTATTGCATTATTAGATGACTTAGACAAGGAATTAAACACCTATGCAATGAGATGTAAGGAATGGTACGGTTGGCATTTCCCAGAATTGGCAAAGATTGTTGTCGATTCTGTCGCTTTTGCTAAAATCATTATCAAGATGGGTATACGTTCCAAGTGTGAAGAAACCGACTTCAGTGACATCTTACCAGAAGAAGTCGAACAACAAGTTAAGGCTGCTGCTGAAGTTTCTATGGGTACCGAAATTACCGATGATGATTTATTAAATATCAGATTATTAGCTGAACAAATTGTTGAATTCTCTCAATACAGAGAACAATTATCTAACTATCTTAACGCAAGAATGAAGGCAATTGCACCAAATTTAACATCTTTAGTTGGTGAATTAGTCGGTGCAAGATTAATTGCTCATGCAGGTTCATTAATTTCTTTAGCAAAGGCTCCAGCTTCAACTATCCAAATCTTGGGTGCTGAAAAGGCATTATTCAGAGCTTTAAAGACCAAGCACGATACGCCGAAATATGGTTTAATCTACCACGCTTCTTTAGTTGGTCAAGCAACTGGTAAGAACAAGGGTAAGATTGCAAGAGTTTTAGCTGCCAAGGCTGCCGTTGCTTTACGTTATGATGCATTAGCTGAAGAAAGAGATGACAGTG
>JAJMLU010000404.1:0-19302 GCA_030569835.1 Pichia sp. NRRL Y-27261
CATGCGGACATTGAAAACGGAAATTTGGTTCATATTCAAACTCCTAAGATGGCATTTGCTAATACTAGTGGCATTCATTACGATAACGCAAGTGCGGTTCCATCTACGGTCATTCCTGCTCGATTCCCCCTGGCCTCCCCCGTTCAAAATGTCCCACTGCGCTGCTCCTCCCAGTTCAAGATCGACCGCCCGCCATTTCAGTCCGCACCGATTCCCCCCAGCGTCGGCCTGGCACCGCCAGCCACGGCCCATGTCGCGTATTCGCCCCAGTTCTGCTGGAGGAAATTCATCGGTGCTCCAGCTTGTCGGAAACTCTATCCACCATAATAGAACCGTTGACCCTTTAGCACGCCTAATACTTCGACCGATCCCAAAACACATGTGTGTGCACTCATGGTGCAATTATATATAGTGTGTCTTTGCTCAACTTACGAAACGTGGACACGTCGATACTGGTGGGGAGATCTTTTAGAAGTCTTGATTAAGACCGAACTACAGGCTTGCAAAGATTCGGAATTGATCTGAAACAGCAATTACTGAGCATTAAACCCAGCAAGCCAAAAAAAGCAAGCATGACTCCGCTAAATCGACGGGGAAGGATAACGATGTATTGCTTTGATCACATGTTAAAATCCCCGGCTTTCCCTCCGTTTACAAGGAGCTAGGGCACATGTAACACGTAAACCCAAACCATTCGAACGTTCTGTAATTGACCCAGTTAACCGGCCACTGGAGCGACAGTTCAAGGATCATTTGGGGGATCGGGGGCGACGGTTTGTGGGACCCCGGTGGGAAACCGTGGGAGATCTGTGAACTCCCCGCCTCTGCTCCCTCCGAGAGATCGAGAACGCGTCCACTTTCAGCGGGCAGGCTGCTGCGTGGAAGAACTGAGAACAAAATTGAAAGCAAAGATCTGTGGGAGCGCCGGTTCGGGCGTCAGGGGCGGCTAGCAGTACGAATTACAGAAATTGTACGGCGACTTGCCCTGATCCAAGTCGCCCAAGCTTGCAACCAAGTCCATGTAATTTACGGATCGATCCCTAATTGCAGCTGTCTTTTGACTGTAATTCCTTCTATTAATAGTGATCGGCTGATGGCCGGTGGTACATTAATTGTCTCCGTAAGAGATCTCTAATCTCGATAAACTAGAAAGCAATCAGTAATCAGTATACACATGTGTTTTTTTCAGAGAGAAGTACGTTAGACCATAACTGATTCAAGCACCATGCATGTCGCCTGCAAACCATTAGACATTGGAAGGAAAAAGTAAGGAGTTATCAAAAACCTCGTAAACGCGTGCGTTATAAGCGTAACAGCTGGATAAATTCTTAACTCGGGAATCGCCCGATAAGTGAACTCAAGGACTAGAGATCTTCCTTATTTTTACCATAAACGGGCTGATCGGTCAAAGAACACCCTTAAATGGCTCCAAACTCGATGCGGGCTGTTCCCTATTCCTCTCTGAATTTCCCTAAGCGTCGAGGTTGTTACAGTCGGCACTCAGAAGCTTTTCACGGTTGGATTCATTATTGTTTTCCTGCTGCAACAAACTCTGGCTTTCCCTCAATGCTAATGGATCATTGGATTGTGATCGAGTTGAATCGAGCCACAATCGAATCATCCAGAGTGTCCTGTAATAAGCCTCTCGTAGCCTACACAGGAACCTGCAGTTAATTCACATAGTTTAGGAATAACTATAAACTGATCTATAATTCACACTAAAAGCTTTGACCCTTCGATCGACCTAAAATTTGGTGAAGTTTTGGCACGCAAGCTGATTTGGGCTCGGTGTTCGGGCGGAGCCGTCAAAATTTCGATTGGTGCTACGTTTACAGCGTTTAGCACACAAATTTCCTCAATCAGTTTAAAATTCTCGGTTCTCGGGGATTAAGCACTGTGTGGCAGGCTGATTAACGTCGAAATTAAAAATTAAGACCATTACTGATTACCGATTTCCTTCAACCTTAACAATACAAACCTCAACGAGCTCGAATTAGAGATCTAAAGCTGCTGCACCCCTTTAATTATACATCACAGGTTTTGTTTTATCGAGAAAAATTATTGCAACACCGCTTTGAATTTGATCGATAACTGTGCTGTTGAATCAAAAAGATCAAAAATTTCACAAGGAATTTGATACGATTCCGGTTATAGAGCTTGCGATACTTCTATTTTATACTGTGAGAGGGCCCGTGGGTATGGGGTTTATAGCTAGCTTGATCTCGAATGATTTTTCGATTTAAAATTTGTCACTCTAGTGCCCCACTATAGCTCGACCCTCGACGAGCCTTCGGTCGATCTAAAATCTGCAACCTGCAATCTGCGTGCGATATTGCAGTCTATTTCCAATCGCATTAAACCTTTCCACTCTGGCGCTTTACGAACTGGATCTAAATACATCCATTTGCAAATGGCACTAACATAAGTTGCTAAATTATACACATCGAAAGATCATTATACATGCTTAAAGGAGCAAACCGTGAAACACTTTGTGTGCACCGGCCGGCCCCCACGAGACAATTACCACCCGACTCTCCTGCTGCAAACGGCAACACCGCGCCGGGCGTGGGGAAAAATCACACCACAATTCTCGCGGCGCCCGTAATACTCGCCCAATACGGCCGGCGCCCAAATCGCGTGCAGCTCGTGATTTTTACGATGATGATGCATGCACGCACCGCCACCTGCACCGCCACCGGTAGTTCATCCATTATCCACTGAGTGTCGTCAAACTCCACAAAATGAACTGCAACATGAACTGCAACGACCAGAACCCGACTTTCCGCAACCGCTCGTTACGGAGCTTCTCGTCGGCAACGTACTCGTAGAAGCTCTGGTACACACCCTCGGACAAGTCGTCCATGAACAACGAGTCATAAAACGTCCATGATCCATCAAAGTCTTCTAAATCCTTGTAAATTCTCGTTCTGATAGGAATGAACGTCTTGTTGTTGTTGATGTATCCGACAATAGGCCGGATCGCAGCATTGTTGATGTACGACAAGTCGTTGGTGAATAACGGAACTTGAGCTTTCGGGTTTTTAAGTCGAAGATAGAAATCACAAATGAATAAGTCGTTATTCTTCTTTTTATCATCTGTGTCGTTCTCGCTGTCAAGTACTACTTTGGGTTTTCCAGATAAGAACTGTCTGCTCAAATGGTTCAATCCTTCATTGAGCAAGATCTCGTTCAATGAGATGTTCTCTTCAACAACCATGATATCGGCAATCATATCGACTGTACCTCTATTGATCCATCCAAATGGACCAGTCATACCTCTATTCAAATGTTCAATTTTCAAATTATCAATTCTACATCTCGTTAATTTCTGAAACTTGTTCTTATCTTCATCGCTATGATTTTGACCAAATGGAATCTCAGAAAATTGTTTTCTACCTAACTTCTTGTTCACTAACGTATCAATTTTAGTTTCTTCTTTGAACGTGTCAAAATTGGAAATTTTGTTGATTGTAAATAACGAGCCATCGTAACATCCACTCATATGATTACATGTAAGGATATCCAACATCAACCAGTTTTTCCGGAAGATATCCAAATCCGCATTGTAAATGGAAATCTGGCATGCTCTGAATCCATTCGGATTATACATCGTCAACAACACATCTTCCACTTTGAAATTCTCAATCTCCCAGTCTCCTGGTTTGTAAAAATTCTTGTAATTTCTTGGATCGTCGTTCTTTTTCCAAACAACATGAGTCCGATCAATAACACCACGCACGCATTTCACACTGGCGGTGTCCACAAACCCCTTCCCACTGATCCATCGCCAGAAACTCAAGGTCACGTTGATCTCGCCGATCGTGATGTCGAACTGCGTGTAGTTCCCATCATCGTAAATATCTTCGTATGTCGTACTTAATATTTTCCCATCAATTGATTTTTCAACTTTTTCCACAATCTTGACGACTTTCGGACGTTTACTAGCAACACAGTTTTTCAATTTGATCGTACCATAATTCCAATTTGGCGAAATTGCACTTTCGAAAGAAACTGTTAAATTTGTATTTTTAGTAATTAAATTACCTAACCATTCAGCAACGACATCTCGATCTGTTAGTTTATTAATCGTCATAAGGACTAAAGAAAAAAACGTAGTCGTCCCGATGATGAACAACACGATGTTCCCCGTGAGCAACCACGAGATGAACGCACTGATGTCTTCTAAATTGAATGGACGTTTGGATCTAATTAAAACCCATTTTAATTTATTCCAATATTCTTCAATCTTATCCATCCATTTCACGATCTTCTTCCCGGACTTCATCGAGAACGAGCGTCGGAACTGTGTCGAGAGCTGAACCCTTTGTAGAATCGCCAATTGATGGTGTCGTATCGTTGAGAATTGATGATGGATCGGTCTTCGATTCGATGATGGTAGTATATTAATTTTTGACATTGTTAAGGGTCTCGATATTGGGATTCTTGAGGAGACCCCCCTCGGAGTTCCTATCTTTGAATATCGGCTCAGTATCTGAAACATGATTCGCCCCGTGTGTTGTTGTATTGTGTCTGTGTGATGTGTATCTGCAGACCCCGGTACCCCGTGGTGATGGGTTTAAATTGGCCATCACTCATAAATCCAAGACGTTAGAATTGTAAAATTTGCTGAGCGGAGGGCAACGGGTTCATGGTTCATAATGCGAGGGGAAAAATTTCAGTTACGGATTAGGAAATTTTACTTAATGCTATAATATAGAGATCCGCCGGACATCGGGGTACATGTGCATTACAGAATGGCTTCACGGGGGACAACGACGAGCACTTCGCCGACACAGTACTTGCTGCCCTGCAAGTCCATTAACGATCCCTTCACGGTGAATTTCCGGTTGTCTTTCGATTCCGTGATAAAACAGTCGAGAATAACATCGATTTTGTCCTCGTTTTCTAGAAATTTGACAGGCTTAAGATACTTGATGTTTAAGTTGGCCGTGACGGCAAAGTTGTCAGGCGTAAGGGACAACACGACCTTGACGAAGTACTCGTCGATCAACGTCGCAATGGCACCGCCGTGAATGATGTGGATATGCGACGTCAAATTCCTGCCGAGCTTGAATATGCCGATTAAATGGTTGGATAACGGCATGCCGTCGTCGTCGTCCGTCTTGACGATATTGATCTCGGATGAGTAGGAGTACTGTTTAGCATCGTTATCCGGGTATATCTGTTTGAGACCCGCTGCGGTGTGGATCGGTTTGATAAATATCTTTGCACTTTCAATCTTATCCTGGTCAAGGAGATTGTTTGGGCCGATGAATAGGTTTTCATTCGTGGTGTTTAGCAATTCGGAAATCTGGGTGTATCCATTCTCTGAGAGTGTTGCGGCGAGTTCATTTGCTGATCCGAACTTCATGCTGTGCCTGGTGGGTGGGAGAGTGTGTGCATCGCAGCGGACCCATCATCATCGGAGGACAGCCGAGATTCGAGATGGGGGGATCTCCCCAGCTTTTATAAACGCTCGCTACTCCGCAATTTTCTATGGGCCGCAATTTTTCACTTCGCCGATAGCCTATACTTGTTGGTTTGGGGTTTATTACGTTTTGTTACTGTATTGTTTTACCTGGTGTTGTTGTGTATAAAGAGAAAAGATAACGACGGGGAGAACTGGAATATATATATATATGAGTATAAACAGACGGTTCAGACAGGCGAATACGTCGAGATTTGTGGGGATCGGGAGTTCACGTGGGTGTGGATGAATGTTGGAGATGTGTTGATCATATTGGGATTAGTCGTGAATCGGCTATTGATCGAGGATGTCATAGCGGTCATATCCTTTTGTGAGTTGTTTGAAGACGAGGTTGTAGCCGGGATGGACGAAGGGACAGATGATGTCGAAGAAGAGGCGATGGACGGTTCCTTAAAGGGATCGTCTTTCCTTTCGAGTGAAGGCGGTTGTGGAGCTGTTTGTTGTGCCTGTTGTACATCTTGCTCACCATCGTCATCATCTTCATCATCTTCTTCATCTTCATCGTCGTAATCGCTCGACGAAGAGGACGAGGACCCGTTGGAAACCATGTCGTCGTTGTTACCATCCAAATGGTATATTAGATTGTCGTTGAACCCGATATTTATGTTTCTATTGTTATTTCCATCTTGATTATTTCCACCTACTAATCCAACCATTTTTTCATAGTATAAGGACAAGATTTTTTCTGCTGTGGCAATACCGAATTTAAGAGAATTGTTGAAATTGATTTGGTTGCTATTATCAAGAGAACCTGCGGAACTTTTTCTTTCAACGATGGAATCATAATTGAAATCTCGTGGAATGACTCTATAGTTGACCCATTTGAGGAACTCCACCTCCAACAGGTTTAATTCGATAATGTTGACACCTCCGACTTTTGCATAATGGTTATTCGAACAGAAGGAATCACATAATGCTTTAGATGCGATGGTTGTGGCGGTTAATAAGAATCTATGGACAGTAAGAGAATTCAAAGCAAATGAAGGATATTTGATGGTCAATAGATCAATGTAATAAACGGTTGCAATCAAGACGCAGTTTTCAAGAGAGGAATAGTGTGCCAATCTGACGAGGTATGTGTAAATGGAGATTTGAGGAGGAGATCTTGAATGGAATCTTGTCAAACTTGAATTATTTAAATATTGAACGTCTAAGGAAGTTCTGGAGTCGTTGATCGAGACGATGGAGGAGAGCATTCTCGATATGATGACGATGAGTTCCATCTTGTCGCAGTCTATGTATTGTTTAGGCAAGTACTTGTGGTTTTGATTGGATGACTTCCCATTATTTGAAGACTGAGAAGGGATTTTCACATCAGGATGCTGGGTTGAGGATTTCCTCCTTTTACTCGATCTTGCGTTTGTGTTGTCAGAATTTCGTCTTGACTTGGCTGGCGTCGTTGATGTTGATGTTGTGGATATGTTTGTGTTTGTGTCTGAAGTCCTTCGTATATCGTTTGTCATCGTGGCGGGTATTCGGGTTTAGCAGTTGAGGATCAGATGTGTATATGGAATGTTAGGATGTTGGGATTTTCTTGTTAGACGCAAGGAAACAAAGAAATGCAAAGTAGAGATCTAAATAACCTTAGTGATGAGTCTGTGAAATCATAAAGCTGGCGTAATAATCTGATATTTCAACGGTGATATGTTGCCTTTCTGAAATAAATAAGTGGGGGAGAATGTATCCGGGGTATGTCAGACTCTGCGGTGTGTGAATGGTGGCCGTGGTATGTGGAGCAAGCTGAGGATCTGGACAGATGGGAGGACGGGGGTAGCAGGGTGTTCGTTCGGTGTGGGGTGGGAAAGTGGGGGGTTATAAGGGAGGTTGTGGCAGTGGAAGTGAATGTGGTCTGGGATTGTGGTCAGTGCAGTGGAGCTAATAGTAAATTAATATCGCATACAAAATTGCGCGTTGCCGTTGCCGTTGGGTGCTGTCTGTGTTATGTCAGGCACTGGCTGTGGATGTGTTAAGTGAAGTAATCGATGTGGATCCGGAGAAGACGACGAAGGGGAAGATGGAGGAGGACGAAGTACACCCAGCTGGAGATATCGAGATAGGGGACGGTGGAGGGTGCCCAATCACCACCGTCGATAAGCTGGCAGCCCCCACAGAGCAGAAAGCTTCGATTGACGATTGACGGCCGGGGACTAATTGGCGTGGGCCGCCCAGAGGGGCAATTCCGCCCTTAGCGCCCGGGCACGTGTCTCTGCTATCACTCATTCTTCCTGTGTCGGTAGACGGTGGATATACATGGACATACAGGAAACAGAGACACGATGAGAGAGGACGTAGGACGTATAGAACGTATAGACCGTAGAACACGGCATCATCGCAGACGATGTCCCCAACTCCGAGGACAACTTAGCCAGGAACCATGAACTGGTGAACTGCCAACTGCCAACTAGTCCGGCACGCCTCCGTTCTCCATTCATACACCTAGTACTAACTACACACTATTTGCAGGTGCTGGCTGTCCGTCATTCAGGTCTGATGTCCAGCCATGACACTGAACACGTCGAAGATAGTCCCCAGACATCAGACCCCAGTCCGACTTCTTATCAAATCGTGAACCCGTCCACGAGCCACGACGAGTCCACCGCCGCGTCGATCGACGCGCCCACCCGTAAATCGCGCTGGCCCCAAATCCCCATTTTTCATTTTTCACCACCTTTCTTCGACATGATTTTACAGGTATTGAGTTGAAGACTGTGTACGATGTTAGAGAATGCTCTAGTCCTGTCACCCCCTCTACAGACACTATCGACAGACATACACTCCACCCAGCATGTTTAGTATAGTCCGTTCATCCATACTAAAGTCTGCATCTCCTTTCCTCAGCAGGAATCTCGCCACAGAAGCATTACCAAATGCTGTTAAACCATCAGAATTTAGTATCGCAACTTTGAGATCTTTCCCATCTCTTGAACCACACTCCATCTTCCCAGTCCACAATAAGCTCGTCAACGTCCCATTGAGAAGAGACATCCTCTGGTTGGCCGTCGTTATGGAATTAGACAACAGAAGAGTCGGTGCTGCTAACCCACCAGGTAGATCCGAACATAAATTCTCAAGAAAGAAGTTATTCAAGCAAAAGGGTACAGGTAGAGCCAGAGTTGGTGATGCAAACTCCCCAATCAGAGACCGTGGTGCGTACGCCTTGGCTAGATCTGCTCCAAACGATTTCACTTCTGATTTACCAAACAAAACATACTATTACGCTTACAGAATCGCTTTAAGTGATGCTTTCAGAAAGGGTAAATTAAACATCATTGGTAAAGATGATGATTTCATCTCCAAATATGAAGAAAAATTGGCTACAAAGGAAACCATCAAGGCCGGTGATTCTTTCGATTTGGAAATCCCAACTACTGAATCTACTGCAATTTCCAAATTTGTTAAAACTCACGATTTAGAAAAATTAAATACTTTATTCATCGCTGATGATTACTTCAAAGTCTCCAACTTGAGAGAATCCGTCTTGAGATTCCCAAGCTCCAAGTTGACCGTCTTGCAAAAGGAAGAAGTCGAAGTGAGAGATTTGTTAAAGGCAAACAAGATCATCATTGAAAAATCAGCTTTTGACTATTTTGCTGCTAAATACACTAAATTCGTCGATTTCGAAGCTTAAATTCACAGTCCCCCTTATCTGTATAGAACACTCTCCTAACGTATATAAACTATCTTGCATGTATATAATCAACAACCCCTGAACTCGAAATAAAATCCGTATCCTTATCAATTGGCTGTGTTAAATTCATGTCACCCGTTCAAGACAGGTCACGTGCATGCGCCGAGGGTTTACGCAGCCCTCTTCTCAGACCCACCCTCGCACCGCACACGTCTGCCCAGTGCGCGCGTTTTCCACAGTCACGCACGAACCACAGCGATAGTGCGGAATCTGGGGCCAGTCGGCGAGTATCGAGTAGTGAGGGTATCCGCTCTCACTCGCTGTGGGTGGCTACGCTGCACACTCACACACTGTGTGTAGTGCGTTGTGGGACTGTGGAGCATAGTGTTGAAGTTTTTTCAATATATTGAATTCATAGTATTAAATTCTAGTTACATTGATTTACGTTTCCTTGTTATTTTACCCTTAGGAATATCTCTTTAAACAAACAAACAAAAATGGGTTTAGTTGTCCACGAATCAGGTTCATTCCAACACATCTTACGGTATGTTTTAACCCCTATTGAAAAATATTGAATAAATTACAATATGAAATATATTTGAATACGATAGATTATGGATAGATTATTTCAGAATACAACGACGATTATCGAGACGACGAACTAGAACGACTAGCCTGAAACAGCATATGTACAAGTTGAAATACGAATATTAAAGACTGAACATTAAGCAAGAAGATGCAAACTGAAATATTGAACAAACTGAACAAGTCTAACAGCAGAACGAATGACCACTACGACCAGCTAGTATAACAAAGAACGACACAGTAACAATACACAACTACACGATGAAGACTGCAAATACACCTATCCATACTACCATATCCAAAATACACAAAATCTAGCACGAACAAATACTAACATTTCCCTCTCCCTCTTATCCCTTTCATTTAATACAGTTTATTAAACACCAACGTTGATGGTAGAATCAAGGTTATGTATGCTTTAACCACCATCAGAGGTGTTGGTAGAAGATACGCCAACTTAGTCTGTAAGAAGGCTGATGTTGATCTTTCCAAGAGAGCTGGTGAATTAACCCAAGAAGAATTAGAAAGAATTGTTACCATCATGCAAAACCCAACCCAATATAAGATTCCAGCATGGTTCTTAAATAGACAAAAGGATGTTGTTGACGGTAAGGACCACCACGTCTTAGCTAACAACTTAGAATCTAAATTAAGAGATGATTTAGAAAGATTAAAGAAGATGAGAGCTCACAGAGGTTTAAGACACTCTTGGCACTTAAGAGTTAGAGGTCAACACACCAAGACCACTGGTAGAAAGGGTAAATCCGCTTAAATCAGTTGTTGAAATTTCATTATCAATGTTTTCTCTAAATAATATAATTTAATTTACATGTTTATCTGTAACTCTCAATAAAAAATCAATTTCCAATCTATATAAGTATTATAGCTAATAAATACAAGTATATTATACATGTCTTGCAGTAAAGTGTTGAAGTTTCATACTAGAATCACTTCAGCGTTGTATTTGGCGTCGGTATTTTTCACCCTACAATTAAAGCCGTAGAATTTTTCATCGTATACATCGTACCATAGTAAGCGAGCCATATAATGAGCGAGTAATCAGGTCATAGTAAACTACACAATCGAGTTAATGTAAATGTGTTATTAAATTAAATGTATAAATCGAACTCTATAAAGTTAAGAAAAACCTAGTAATACAAAAAGTCATGAAATAAAAAGTGCCCTAATAAAAAATGAGATAAAAAAATAAATATGCAGAATGATTGTTTGTAGGAATGATGAGAATCAGTTATTGGTATTTGAATTATGGGTTGAATCGTTTAAAACGACAATGTTTTGGTGTTTGAATTCGTTGGATTTGTTAGAATTCGCAAATCCGGATTTTAACTTTAATTTCATTGTTGGTTTTTGTCTTCTTGAAGTTGATGAGTTGTGAGAAATTAAACCAAAATTGGTTGATTTGAATTTGAATGTCTGGCCCGCAGTTGCAGATTGGTTGTTTGCTTGGTTGGTTATATCTGCTAAAACAATCTTATTGCTCTTCTTAGAAGATAAAGGAGATGAGAAAATTCCTCTTGGTGGTAAAGAGGAATTTTTTGTAGGAGAAACTGGATCGATATTTTCTTTATTTGCAGTGTCATCAGCATCGGTTGCAGTTGTAGAATTAGCATCGGTGAAGATTTCTTGAGATTTGGAAGTGGTGTTTTCTTTGTTTGTAGAAGTATCCAATTCGACGTCACCATCTGAATTGTTTGAACTTGAATTGATTTCATCACTCAAAATCTCATCTTCGACATCTTCATCATCATCTAAATGTTTACCATCTAACTCGACGATGAATTCTTTAGAATTTTGATTTTGAACTTTACGCATTGCTTGTCTTCTATTTTGAAACCAAATTTGAACAGCCTTTTCAGTCATATCAACCATATCAGCAATGAGTATTCTTCTTTGTTTGTTTGGAGTAGTACCCTTTTTAAATTCCAATTTCAAAATGGACAATTCAGCAGGGGAAGTTCTTCTTCTCTTTCTTCTTGCCAATCTTGCATTATCGATATTTGGTTCATTTGAAAGGAAAGTTTCTTGAGAATGGGAGATGAAAGCAAAACTTTTACTATCATCGATACTAGCCTTTCTCTTCTTAGAAGATGAACAAGTAGAAGATTCTGAAGAGATTGAAGTCGAAGGGGCGATTAATGAAACAGAAGATGTGTTGTCTAATTTCATCGAGGAATCGTTGGATAATGACTTGTTAGCGAAAATATCGGTAGAATTGGAGGTTAAAGAAGAAACATTATTAGAAAGCAAAGAAGTGTTGAAAGTGGAATGGTTGTTGGACTTGAATGGAGTCGAATGGAAGAAACTCGTATCATTGTCGGTGGCTGAAGGGATCTTTGGGATTGGAGGCAAGATGTTTTGTTTACGTGGGAAGTGGAGTGGTGTGGATTGTGTAAACATTGGAGTCAATGCCAATTTGTGAGTGACAGGAGTGGCAGGGATTGATAAACCTGCATTTGAAGATGTTGTGTTGGTTGGTAATGGTAAAGAGCTTGAATAAGAGACTTGTCTTTTGAAAAAAGGGCTGTTTGCAGATGTGGTTGAAGTGTTTGAGGCGGTTAAGTTGTCAATTGAAGGTAAAGAAAAAGTTCTCAAACCTGACGCAGACACTGCAGTTGGGGATGGTTTTAAGTTGAAAATATTTGGCTTTGCGTTGTTGTTGTCCAGTATGAGGGAGTTTCTGAGAGAAGACTCTGCTGGAGAGAGGAGGATGGAGGATAGCGGAGGAAGGGAGATCATGTTTGTGTTGTTGGATCTGGTGATGTGTGTGGATTGTTTCATTGGAGTTTCTGTGATGGCGGAAACTGCAGACATGGTATTGATGATCGATGCTATGTGTGTTACAGAGGTGAGAGAGTAGAAGAAGAGGGGAAGAGAGAATATACATCAGCAGAAGTGGAAGAAAGAAGAGATTGTGAACTGTGAAGTGGAACAAAACCGGCAAAAGCCCCTAATAAGTATCCCAAGTGAGAAATGGCCTGTGTGCAATTAGCTGTACAAAAAGAGACTAATTGTGTACGTCAGACAATGGGTCGCGGACACGGTGTCGGCAGAGGACACGCTCCCGGGCGTCGAAGGAGTCGCCGAGCGTGTTTGTCAACACGGGCGGCACCCCACTCGCCCAAAGCGGCAAAGCAATTGCGGCGGGGAGAGGCGGCCGGCGACCGGCCAGGGGGCGACGTGCCCGATGCGGCAAAAGGTAAACACGGCGCCGCGACGGTGGCGGGTGGGCGGCGGTCACGTGATGGTGGCTGGTGCGGCAGGCGGTCACGTGAGGGTGGCTGGTGCGGCAGGCGGTCACGTGACTTCATGTCTTCTTCTTCTTTCCCAGGGAGAACCCGATCTTCTTTCGACTCCCCAACGACTCCTTCTTCACTCCGACATCTTCAACGACACCTCCTCCACTCCTCTCCCCGGCCTCCACCTGCATGGCGATCTTCTCCTCCATGGCAGCCGAAGCTTTCTCTGCCTCCGTTTCCTCCTCCCCGACAAAGTCTATAGGCACATCTTCGCCAATCACTTCGTCCTCGGCAAACCCAGGCTCGATAACCTTGCAATATGCGATGGAATACCGATCTGTTTCGCTGTCGCCATCACCGTGGGTAATAACCTTGCATAGCTTCTCGTTCTGTAAATAGCGCACATACTGTGTGAGATTCTTCCATCGTGTAGAGTTCAAGTGAACATGGTCTCGGTCTCGAATCAGTTCCTGGTAGAACTTATTCAATTTCACAAACTTCTCACCGTGGTTCTTTCTCAATTTCGTCAAGAACTCGTTGTTGAAGTCTTCGGAATACGTGTTGATGATCTTCCGGCTATCTCCGGAATTCTCCTTCAATTGCTTTTTCAAATTCCGCATGTGGACTTCACTTTTGATGTGTAGTTTGAATCCATTTTCGTCAAGACACTGTCTCGCACAGATTTGACAGTAGAATCGTGTCTTTTGGAGCCCTGTCCGGCGTTTGTGCTTTTCCAAGTATTTGGCCTCTCCGTCTTTGATAGCCATCTTGGTGTGGTGGTCCGTGTTGGCCAAAAGGTCACAGAAAGAGACAATCTAATCTACTGCATCGAAGTTCAATTTAATTTCCCATTTCATCCACCGCGCTGAATCTGCCGCATTTTGTTAAGCACAATTTCATGTCATGATCTGACACTACTGACTGTGATAGCAACCATTCACTTCTCTGCTCCTACAACCGTCCCCCTATCCAGCGAGCCAGCCAGCCACAATGGTAAGTCACATGTCAGTATTTACTTCTTCTCTTAAACAGCGTACTAACAATCCCACAGACAAACCCATACACAGGATTACCAGACGAATGGACTATAAAGGTCTCCAAAACTCATGATCATGAGTACTATTTCAACAAAGAAACAGAACAATCACAATGGACTCCACCTGAAAACACAGACACTGCTAAGCTCAACGACTACTTGGCCAAAAACTTACACAGACCGGTCAAAGTGAAAGTCAGACATTTACTTATAAAACACAACCGTTCAAGAAAACCATCTTCATGGAAAGAAGAAAATATCACCAGATCCAAGGAAGACGCCATCGAGAAATTAAAGAGCTATAAAGACGAAATCGAAAGAGGTGATATCACTTTGGAATCATTAGCCTACGAAAACTCAGACTGTTCTTCCCACGTTAAAGGTGGTGATTTGGGTTTCTTCGGCAGAGGTGAAATGCAACCACCATTCGAAAAGACAAGTTTCCAATTACAAGTCGGTGATATGAGCGATGTCATCGAAACCGATTCAGGTGTCCATCTTATCGAAAGAACCGGTTGATTTTGCCTGTGTACTTCCTTTATACTCAAAACGTAATGTACTCTACCTATTGTGCGAATCCCGATCAGATTCTTCACTTTAATCTCTTCGAAGACTCTTCTTCTTCCTCTTCTAGACTGGATCCCTTCGAATAGGCTCCTTCTCTACAGATAAACACCCTCCAGTATGTTTAAACAGATACTGAAACACTCCGTGGACGTTCTCCCAGCGAAGAACACCCTCCGTGTTTCCCTCTGCACCCCGGGCTCCCGTGCAAACCCCATCCCCATCTCCACCTTCTCCACTGTTCGTTCCTACGCGCAGAAAAGCTGGCCCGTATCCTCACCACGGAACGGACACACAGCGGCCCCAGCTCCAGTTGCCATCGAAGGCAACACCTCCAGACTTGCTTCCTTTTCTTCTTCTTTCCTGCATACACACGTTTCCACCAGACTGCACCACCATTACTCCTGTCGTCACCAACACAACCTGGAAAAACACCTAGCAGACATGTGCAATTCCTCAAACAACGTTCCTGGTAGACAAGTTTTACCAACAAATGTTAAACCTCAACATTATAACTTATCTTTAGAACCATTATTCGATACTTTCAAATTCAATGGTGAAGTTACCATTGATTTAGATATCAAGGAAACTTGCGATTTTGTCACTTTACACTCCACTGATATCGAATTATTAGAATATCACGTCATTGACTCTTCAAAGACTATCATTAAACCAACTGGCTTATCAACTAACGATGATGATCAAACTGTCACTTTCAAATTCGATAAGACTTTTGAAGCTGGTACTTCAATTCAATTGTACATCAAGTTCATCGGTGAATTGAACGATAAGATGGCCGGTTTCTACAGATCCACCTATGAAGAAAATGGTAAGACAAAGTACTTAGCAACCACCCAAATGGAACCAACTGATTGTAGAAGAGCATTCCCATCTTTCGATGAACCAAACTTAAAGGCAAAATTCACAATCGCACTTACTGGTGATAAGAACTTGACTTATTTATCCAACATGGATGTCCAATACGAAAAGGATATTTCCGAAACTAAGAAGATTGTTCATTTCAACACCACTCCATTGATGTCTACTTACTTGGTTGCTTTCATCGTCGGTGATTTGAAATACGTTGAATCCGATTACAAGTTTAGAGATATCCCAGTCAGAGTCTACACCACCCCAGGTTACGAGGAAAAGGGCAGATACTCTTGTGAATTGGCTGCTAAGGCTTTAGAATATTACGAACAAGTCTTCGATATCAAGTACCCATTACCAAAGATGGATATGGTTGGTATCCACGATTTCTCCGCAGGTGCTATGGAAAACTGGGGTTTGGTCACATACCGTATGGTTGATCTTTTATTTGATGAATCTAAGTCCACTTTAGATACCAAGTTAAGAGTTTCCGAAGTCGTTGCCCATGAATTGGCTCATCAATGGTTCGGTAACATCTGTACCATGGATTTCTGGGATTCTCTTTGGTTAAACGAAAGTTTTGCTACGTACATGTCCTGGAAATGTTGTAACCATTTCGAATCAAGTTGGAAGGTTTGGGAAAACTTTGTTGGTGATTCTTTACAATCCGCTTTGACTTTAGATGGTTTAAGATCTTCTCATCCAATCGAAGTTCCAGTTAAGAGGGCTGATGAAATCAACCAAATTTTCGATGCCATCTCCTACGAAAAGGGTTCTTCCGTCTTAAGAATGTTAGCCAACTGGTTAGGTGAAGATAAATTTATCAAGGGTGTTTCTCACTATTTAAAGAAGCATGCTTATGGTAATGCCAAGACTGAAGACTTATGGGATTCCTTAACCATTGTTTCCGGTAAAGATGTTGCATCAACTATGAAGGTTTGGACTACCAAGGTTGGTTATCCTTTAGTCACCGTTAAGGAATCTCCAAAGGATGTCACCGTCACTCAACACAGATATTTAACTACTGGTGATGTTAAGTCCGAAGATGACACCACCATTTACCCAATTTTCTTAGGTTTGAAGACTGATAAGGGTTTGGATGAATCCATCATCTTTGATGACAGAACTCAAGCTTTACCTGTCACTGCAGATGAATTCTTCAAGGTTAATGGTAACTCCAACGGTGTTTTCAGAGTTTCTTACGAAGATAACAGATGGGCATCTTTAGGTAAGTCTTCTGCTAAGTTATCCGTTGAAGATAGAATCGGTTTAGTTGCTGATGCAGGTGCATTATCTGTTTCTGGTTTCTCTAAGACTTCTAACTTATTATCTTTAGTTTCCGGTTGGAAATCTGAATCTTCTTTCTTCGTCTGGGATGAAATCATTACTAGAATTGGTGCGTTAAAGGCAGCATGGATCTTCGAAGATGAAGAAGTCAAGAAGGCATTAAAGGCATTAACTGGTGATTTAGTCACTGCTAAATGTCATGAATCTGGTTGGACTTTCAAAGCTGATGAACCATTCTTAGAACAAAGATTAAAGGCTTTATTATATGCAGCTGCTGTTGGTTCCGGTGACGAAAAGACTGTTCAATTCGCAAAGGATGCATTCAAGGCTTATGTCGGTGGTGATAAGGACGCCGTTCATCCAAACTTGAGAGCTACTATCTTCAACACCATTGCTTCAAAGGGTGGTGACGAAGAATACCATGCATTATTAAAGATTTACAAGGATCCCCAATCAATGGATGAAAAGATTGCTGCTTTAAGATCATTAGGTAGATTCGAAGATACTGCTGTTCTTGAAAAGGTATTGGGCCACTTATTAGATGGTACCGTTAGATCTCAAGATATTTACATTCCAATGCAAGGTATGAGAGCTCATAAGGTTGGTATTGAAACCTTGTACTCTTGGATGAAGGTTAAGTGGGATGACTTGATCAAGTTATTACCACCTGGTTTATCCATGTTAGGTTCTGTTGTTCAAGTCTGTACTTCAGGTTTCACAAGTGTCAAGCAATACGAAGAAGTTGAACGCTTCTTCAAGACTAAGAACACTAAGGGTTTCGATCAAGGTTTGGCACAATCTTTAGAAACCATTAAGAGTAAATCTAATTGGGTTTCTAGAGATGGCGAAGATGTCAACGCTTGGTTAAAGGCACACGGATACTTGAAATGACTATCCAAACTCTAATATTTTGTATTTTGTAACTTTTGCTTACACCTATTATTTATAAAAAATTCTAATAATGTTAAAATACCAAATGTGATGAGGTGTGCGCAGTAGTAAGGCTCAGAACTTTTTCTGAACTCCGTGGGTGTGTTCTTCTTTATTCACACTGTTCCTTGTGGTCTGTTTGCTAACCACATCATTGTCTATAGTCATGGATAAGGTCAAGATCAAGCAAGAGCCTGGTCATGTTGGCTCGTCTTCCCGGAAAGCCAACTCTTCAAATGAAAGTATCAGAAATAGCAACAAGAATAATTCCAAGGCGTCAGTTTCATCATCAGCTGTTAAACGGACATTATCATGCAAACCTGGCAGCTCTCAGAATTCCAGCGTGAAAGTTAAGCAAGAGATCATGGATAAACGAGAAAAGCGGAATCAATTACAAGTGATCAACAACAATACAAGCAGTAATCTTAATGCCAACACGTCAAGTTCAGATTATGAGCCATCCAACAAAGTTAAACAGAATTTGAAACAGAGTGGTACTAATGGTAGTGTTGATGCTAAGGCTGCAAATAAACTCCTTGAGTTCATGCTCCAAGTTCCTGAATTGACAGATGCTGTTCAGAATGATGATAGCAGTAAGTTTTCAAGTCCATTTAACAGTAGAGTCGATACAGCGGGTACGAATTTGACATTCTTGACAAAGGGAAATACAGAAGCGGATGAGTATAGGTATGGTGGTGATAAAGGTAAGGGAAAGAGTGTTTATGTTGCAGAAGAGGATGACGAGATTGAACAGGGCGGACACCATTTACAAAGTAAGCATTTATCATCTGGATTACAATTTAGAGATTTAAGTGAACAAGCAGACAGTGGAGACAATCTGAGTTTTATTTCATCGCCGTGTGTAGATAGAAAGAACAAACAAAAGAGAAAGATGTTTGATGGTGAAGCTGAATCTGTGAAGAAGCAAAAGTTGGCAATATTCAATGATCCGAGCAAAGAAGCTAATGAAGATGTAAGTTTCATATCAAACAATGCAACGGATGGATCTGACGAGCCATTGAATAAATCTGATCCAACAAAGAGACCAACGACTCCTAAGAAGTATCAGATTGATGATAAACCGATATTTGAATACATGGAAGGTGAGGATGCGATTTATCATGAAATTATGGGTAAGAGTGGTAATGCGGATGAATTAGATGATAACGAAAAGCAATTTTTCGAATTTGTTCACATGAATTTTGAACAATGGAGTGAACAAAGTATTGAATTCAATAAAGAATACGACAGCTTAATGAAGAGGGTCATTTTAGCTAGAATGAAATTTGATAAAAGAGTTAAGTTCTTAAAAGATAATCTAGACACATTTGCTTTAAATTTAGAAAAATACGGAAGTGAAATCAACAAACGGAGTGAAATTTTGAAAGAATATTGTAGTAAAATTGTTGATGAAATTGAATAAATTAAATGGCGAATAGCTAAACTTTGCTAGAGATTACGAGTATTACGAGTTTTAATTTTGTGTAGTTTTATTAGTACTTATTTAAACAGAGGAAAGAAAATTTTATATAACGATAAACATCATCATAACGCTTATTTTCTGAATCTTCTTTGAGCACCACTAGCGTAGACGGTAGTAATGTTGGTTGGGACCTTGAAACCTAAAGACTTGATCATAGCATCGGTATCTTCATCA